>JANEMJ010019081.1:0-30544 GCA_024361745.1 Cacatua alba | reverse complement strand
CAGACCGTTCTTTAAACAGAGAGAAAAATGGTGCAGGAACCTGGAAATGCATCTCCTAACAATTGCAGCTAATTACCATTCAGGCTCCTACTCCTATCCCAGCTGCTCAAGGATAATTACCCTTAATGAAAGTGGTGGTTGCAGGCTTCTTGGCTCTGCTAAGTTGCCTTATAACAACACGCTGCCAAACACATTTGGCATTCTGTACACCATGCCACAGAGGAACAGTATTGATCCACACACCATGGCATCACTTTCAGACTAAGAAATTCGTTTGAGAAAAACATATGATACACTCAAAAGCAGAGGAAAACATCACTCCCTGAGACCAGACAGATCCTCTGTGCCAAGATGCTGTCTGAAATGCAGCCTGCCCGCAGGACAGCACAATTCCTTAATAACGAAGCCATTTCACGTGACAGAAAAGTAATGCTCTTGTTTACAGAGCACACAGGGCAGGTGAGAGTGCTAACAGGCACAGCAAGCTCAAGTAGGGTTGGGGCTGACCCTGGCCTCTTTGGCCACATGTGCATAGGGAAAGTTTTGCCACTACAGCTATACTGCTGTATTACAGCAAAAAAAGTTGCTCACGGTGACAGACAATGTGGTTCAAAGGGACCTGCTTTTATTGTTAACAGGGGTCACTGCCGCTCAAACTTCCCTTCAACTCTGTACCGGCTCTTTAAGCAAAACCACTTTTTGCTCTTCACCAAGGTTACTGGCAGAGCTGCCTTAGCTGCCAACCTCACCTCCACTTTGTCACAGAGACCATGCTGTGGCATGGCCACTGTTGATGGTCATGGACATCTGTCCACAGGGGATGTAAACTAACCATGCACCTGGTGACAGCCCGCACATCACTATTTTGTATTGTGGAAATGGGGAATAATCACAAGAAACACTTAAATTCATTCTGCTTACATTCGGTTCTGAAATTATTTCCAAAGACTTCAAACAAACTAAGGCAAAAAAATTCATCGGCACTGTTCTGGTGCAAGAGATACCAGTAATGCACTGTATTAAAGTTTCAGCCCTAGAAAAATGCCATAAATATTTCCTGATCAAGATATTTTCCTGTGACGGTTTCTCCTTACATGTGTACAAGTATTACGCAGCTGTTTGCTTGGTTTTTCCTTGGAGAAGGAATGATCCTCATTTGGTCTAACAGAAATAGTAGAAAAATAAGGCTGTCCACCTCCCTTTCTACATATTCAGAATCAACACAGATAAGCCAACCTCAAGATACAGTTTCACACAACGGAACTGGGGGCTGAAAGGGAACATTTCCAGATACAGAGCTTCATTTTTGCAGGGAGAGAAGCAGCCTGGGGAATTAACAGAATAAGGTAAATATTACACAAACTTCATCTTACATTGTTGTTTTTCCAAACAAGCTGAGTCCTTACTGGTTTTTACCTTGAAATTATACAATTAATGACTGTCATACCAAGACAGAGCAGAATGACAATGAAATAAAGACACAGACAGAGACAAGGGAGAAAGATAGGTTCTTAGATGAAATGTGAAGGACAAGTGACAGTCAATAAGGTGAGCTGATGAGGTGGAGAGCTGTGAAGAAATTGTTCCAAACAACAGAAGCCACAAATAAGGAGTTTCTCTGATAGCAGGAAGACTTTTTGATTTGCCAAGGAAGTGGTCATCAAGATGCAGGCACAGGAGGCTGCAGAAAGTGATACAGAAAAATAGGAATCAAGAATGTAAAGGACTAGGGAACTTCTCAGGCTTTTTATCTTTTTCTTAGGCAAAAATCATCAAGTCCTATTGTTATGGAGATGAAATGTCATTTTTGTCTCATAGTATGAAAAAGAAAAGGAACAAGGAAAGGAATAAGTACTGTGATGAATAGCTGAGAACATAGAGTCAATAAAAACACTGGTTGAGAGGATATCCAATCAATACACCAGCTAATGTTATAAATAATGTTTTGGAGAGAATACTGTTCTTTTTTCTGTTGGCATATGATAAGGCTCAGTAATGTTGAAATTTATATTTATTTGGCAGTTACCTGTTACTGCCAAATAAGCATAAATTTATTTGTGATGTTAAATAAATTTACATCACTGCCTGGCAATAGAGACTATAAGTATCACAGTTGTTTTGATGCAGTATTGCAAGTTTTGCATTCTCCCTGTCTGTGTTTGGTTTACAGTTATGTTCAGAGTTTTACCTAGAAAGATGCCTAGTTGCATAGTCCCTAATTCCACAGATTTTGAATGCCACATCACTAAGGTTGGCTTACACTCCCCAGACACTGAGATGTATAATCTGAGCCCTGGAGACTGTAGGTTCCTACCACAGCTGAATTGTAGCATTCTAAATAATGACTGCACATTGTCACCTACAGGATTAAAGAACACGTAAAAGATTTGTAATTATAGTTAAATACAAGACTTTGAGATAAGATCATACCTGTAAGGCCCATGACAGAAATGGAAAGAAATTCAAAAATCAACGCTAGAAATCCATGATGCTCCTTCCACTGTTTGGGTAGTAAGTGGTCTCAAAGCACTGGGTGACCTCAGTAAGAAGTGGCATGCTTATATTGCAGAGCATTTCCATTTTTACAACATTATACATAAAGCATCTGCAGACAACTGAGTACAACAGAAACTAACTTAAGGCTTTCTTCTGCAGCAGATTTATATTTTCTTTGCTGGAATTTAGGAAATTTAGGCTATTCCAAATCCCAGCCCAGTACTTCAGGCCAACACATTGTGCTTAGGGCACGTTAAGGATGCACATGCACTAACACCCCCACCTCTACTTATAAATAACTTACTCTACCCTGATGCTCCGTTCCTGGCAGTGCTCAAGGCCAGGCTGGACGAAGTCTTGGGTGACATGGTTTAGTGTGTGGTGTCCCTGCCCATGGCAGGGGGGTTGGAACTAGATGATGTTGGAACTAGATGACTAGGGTCCTTTCCAACCCTAACTATTCTATGATTCTATGATACTACTCACACTTAAGTCTTTTTTTCTCTGAACAGAGCTATCAGCTGGCTGACTGACAAAACTTTCTTTGCTGTCCCTTGGAGATCAATAGTTTATTTCTGATTCTCCTCAATTACAGGCACAAAAGAGCTCCCCAAGCCTCTCAGATTCACTCCATCCATCTAGTGTGACAACCCTCCCCTGCTTCTGTTCGGAAGAAAAGAGGATCTTTACACATGCCAGGTTCTGCACAGAGTGATATGTGACATTGCCACCTAGTCCTCAATAAAGATCACCCACTCCACTGCACTCAATTTGCTTCCCATCA
The DNA here is from genome assembly GCA_024361745.1 of Cacatua alba. Lineage (NCBI taxonomy): Eukaryota > Metazoa > Chordata > Aves > Psittaciformes > Cacatuidae > Cacatua > Cacatua alba. The sequence goes on along the minus strand of JANEMJ010019081.1, from coordinate 27,264 downwards.
GCTGTAACAAACATCATTTTACTTTTGTCTTGATTTCTCTTCTCCAGGGGACAAAAATACCACCTTAACTAAAATGGGGCTGCTGGTAGGAAGCCATGAAGTCCAAACAACAAGGAGACCCAATGATCTTTCTTTTAACCTTATTCCCTCCTACAGCCCTACCACAAAGCCCAGTGATCTGAAAAGTGAGATGTAACCTGAAAATCTCTGCATTATTCAGCTGGCAGCAAATTCTCCCTCAAAGCCCTGGGGTAGGTACTTACTGCTTCAGTCACAGCCTTGTCTGATCTGAATGGCAAGGGAGTAAAATTAAAGGATCGACAGCATTCAAAATTACAGTCTTCTGTGTCAGCTAAGAATAAGGCAAGGCAATAGCTCCAGTCCACTCATCTGTTCTTCAATTAGTTTAATTCCCATTTGGAGAGCATCCACCCTTAATCTCAGTGCACGGCTCTGCTGCCTTGTCTGTCTGCCAAACTACTTGGCCTTCTTATGCAGAAAGGGTGATTTCTAGGATATGAACCACAAGGTACCCAGTTTATTTTACTACAAAGAATTGCAGCTTTGTCAAGAACTCTGAACTCCCCCACACAAGTAGGTTTGTCCTGTTTCGTGACATTACCTGAGCCTAATTTCACACATCATTTTAATTATTGGTAATAACCAAATACGCAGCACACTATTTCTGCCTCCTGGGAGAGATGGCAATTTACATCTCAAAAAATAATATAATTCACAGCAAAACTGAGGTCCAAATGTGTATAATAATTCTCTAAAATATACCCCGCACTGTCAATCAACCAAAGCCCATCTAAACTATTCTCTAATGCACCGGATAATTTAAACACTAAAATATCTTTCAAAATCCCATAGAATAAATACAATACGTCATCCAAGACAAAGTGATTATCATTTTCATTTCACTCCTCAGACAGTTTCTAACAGGGTCTATTCTCCTAATAAATGTGTCCAACATCCATTAAGGATAATGAGAACAATGTGCATGAATCAAGTGGGAGACTACAATTCATGTTTACTAGTAGGGACCAGACTGTGATCTTTACTGCACAAATCCAGAACAATTCAGCTGAGCCCAGTTTTACTCCAGACCTTGGCAAATGAAAAAATACCAGAATCTCAACCTAGACTGCTCATATTTACGTAAGTCTAAGTAGATCAAATATTTAACGAAGTAGCTTGAAAGGAAGCCCAGGAATCTGTAGGACTCACTGAGAAGTCAATGAAAATATTGTGACCAGCTGAAGACAAGAGAATACAGATCTACTGCAAGTTTACATCCTAATAAGCACATTACAACATACACAATATCCTGTATTTCCAGATAACCTACGGAGCAGGAATGAGTTATTCCTGTTATTTTTATAAATAGATACTACCATTTACATCAAATACTTATATTCTTTATTATTGTTTTCACTGGACAGCAAAGGGCCAACAATGGCCATGATCAAGGAACTGAATGGTACTGGCACTTCAGAAAAAGGAGTATTACCCCAGTAACTCCACTCATCCTTTCACAGCTGCAGTGGAGAGTTACTCTAAGCACTGGAAAAGGTCTACTAAATCATATCACATTCACCGAATTAATGCAAAGATCTCATTCATTAGGATTTGGTGTCAAGCTTTTGTTTTTGTTATTTTTAACAATAGCATGAAGGTCAGTTTTTATAAAGATCCAGGTCTGCTGGTGGTGTCATTCTCTTTTGTGTTCTGAGTTCCAGTATCAGTTTAAGCCAGCCTAGTCTTAAGAGATGCTGGTACCCAAGTTAAATCATACAGCCCCCTGCAACACACACACTATGAAAATGCTACCCTCAAGCAGCAGACTCTCCAATGCAGTTATAACAACAGTACCCAGTGCTGTGATATTATTATAGTCCATCTGTAGTTCACAGATACCAAGCAGGAATACACCAGCCAATTTGACAGGCTACTCTTTCTGCTGTGGAGATGGCTTATACAGAATTCCATTATACTCGGCAAAGAGAAATGATACAAGGAGCAAGAAATCTCAGCGTGGTATGCCAAAAGTTACTCTTTGTTGCAGGCTGAGCTCAGCACCAAATCTACTCATGTCACCTTTTATTTAGTTAACAAAAAAAAACCTGATGCCAGATCTAGCAGACTGTGATGCAGCGCTTCATTTGTGGAGCCATGGTGTTAGCAATGGCTCATTGAGACTATTTCTCATACACTATCACTAAAACACTCCTTGTAATTATGTTGAACAATTAAGCATAAATTAAGTTACTAAAAATGACATTGGGCGAGCACATTTGCACGGATTAACTCTGCTGACCCCCGTGACTTCACATAGGGAGGAATTTGAATCTAACAAAAAATGTGACTTGATGGACAACCTGGAGCTATGCAGACAAAATGAGTTAGTATTTCAATCCTATTTAAAACATATTTATTAAGGGAATTCATCCTAATCTAGACTCTTTTAAATTACTTATTAAATATCAACATAGCCTGAAATAGAAAAGCCATTTAAAACCAGTCACCATCCCAAAGTGAAACAAAGCCGTTACTACACATCCGGTGAAATTCTCCTAGAATTGCTGTTGTCCTATTGCAAACACAGCCCTTTGTGCTGAATAACACGAAGAGAATTTAGTCTTTTTAAAAAAACTCTTGCAGATTATAAGAAGGTTTATTTTGTTTCCAAATAGTGAGGGTTTACGCACACATGCACCCCCCACAGATTAATATATGCTCTAAACCATCTACAGAAAATTGAACACCAAATCAATCTTTCACGTCCTTCAGTGTAAAAAATAAATGAATACTTGGAATAATTTCCCTGTCTTCCTTGTCTACATTTCCCATTTTCAAAAGGGATGGGTACCATAAATCTGAAATACAGACACAGTATTTAAGAAATAAAGAACAAGCGCTTTCTAAAAACTTGTGTAAATTAAGTATTTCTGATACTTTAAGATTCCATGAATAATTCCATATTTAAGTTACCTCTTTCTCTTCAAGAGATCAGGTAAAACTAAAACTCCATTTAGTTGAGAGAAAAAAACAGAACAAGATAAACAAGATATTTTTAAAAAGTAGAAAGTAAAAGTATTTCTAGTAACTTTATCATCATAAACACTAGAGAAAAAGCCAAAGTATTTTCCCCCTAAAATAGGGAAACGCTTTCTGGGCCTATTCCACCAAAGTCAATGGAAGTCCCAGTCAAATTATAGTAAACCTACAGTCTCTAAAGTCTCCAAACCAATAAAAATACTTACCATCAGTCATCAGCAGTCATCAGCATTTTGTTTACATCCACAAGTGAATTGCTATTTTGGCACAGTTGAAAGCATTTGTCAAGAAATTAATGTAATCACCAATTATCCTTTTAACAAATTGTACTCTATCAACAAGGAAGCCTTTTTCCTTCTCCTGTAAGAGTAGCTTCACATGCTCTGATCAAGTTACAGGAATTGCATGTAACTTCTCAACAGATCTTAGTGTTCCAGGGAGCAATCTACAAAACCCTAACTTTCATTAGTAGGTTTCATGAAATATTTTCATGACTTTAGACTTCCTATTACCCTCATATTGATTACAGGCACTGATAGTGTATGAAACGTACATGCCCCAGAACATCACCATCAGAAAATGTAGTATGAACTTTGCTTTGTTCAACAAGTATTTGCTGTGAGACACTGAGATTTTCACTTAAGGCTTTATCTTGTCGTGAAGATTCTGGGTAATAGCTTAATCACAGTCTGCAATGCCAATTTGATGATTGAAGAGAAAAAATAATGTGTGTTCAGAATCAAATACCACCCTCAGAGACTTCCAAGGTCATGCGTAGAGTCATTTGGGACCAGCACCATGATCTCTTCAGCTATTTTCCACCCACTCCATAAAGAGCAGGATTGACAGATGTGAACATATAACACACTTCAGTTTTTTTTCTCACGATCTCTGATACGGCCACCCCCATTCTTCATTATTCTAGCATGTGCAGAAACTGTGCATTGACTGAAAACCTTTTGTAGTGACTTGATTTGTGGACAAATTCTATTCCATCCTGCTCCAATCTGTTCTACATCCACAAATAGCTGAAGACATTCAACACCTTTTACCTCTCAGTGATGTACCTCCAAGGAGAAGCTACTCAGTGGGGTATTCAGGAACTGCCAGTATAAGACTTCAGATTGTCTCTGATTTATTCACTTGCTCTAAAGGCACATCAAGTTTCTAAACACTCAAACACAGGAGTTCCAGCAACACAAGGAAAATAAATTCCATCTTTGACCTTTTTAAACTGCTCTTATAGCATCATTCTGTAAGACTGAATTCATTTTTCTACTCAATATAATAGACCCCATTCTATTCAATGGCTGCAAGACATTAGCTAAGATTAAAATCAGTTCAACAACACTAACAATAAATAGCACTTTAACCTGAAGAATACAAAGGCACCAAAACACCCAAAAACGACCATAACTGATTTATTTGCTTTAAGATTCAATATTGCCAGTGGCAAGTCAATGTTCCTCTTGCAGTCTTTATGAGGCTTAACAATGAACACTGCTTAAAAGATAGATATTTCATAGAAGAACATGATGAGGTGGGCTTTATAGGTGAAAATGGCACTTCTGTTATTCATGACATGATAATTCCCAGGGGCTCTGATGACAACCTGGACACTACTGTGTTAGTTATTTTACAAATGGGACATAAACAGAGTCATCACATAAAAATATCTATTAAATATACATACATAGCTGAGAACGGTTTGGGGCCTCAGGGCCATACTGTCTCATATGAAAATTTGAGTCCACATAGTAGATTAATTCATTTACCGACCTGTCCACAACACCAAATGCCCCTTTTAAATTAGTTCCTCCCTTGCAGGTAGTATGTCTGTATGTTAGATGTACATCACACCATCCAGGCAAGTAGGGATGTCACAGAGAATAGCTGTACCTAAAACCTTAATCAATGAAGACAGAAATGTAGCATCTCCAGTTAGGTCCATCTCCAATCAAGGCGGCTAAAATATACAAGATATGTAGCACTTTTCCCCCTTAATTTCCCACTTAATCTCTAAATATGGATACTACATATGGATATCCCAGTTATGGATGCATGGATAGCCCAATTCATCTGCCAATATTTGCTACTGCAGCAGAAAATCCTCTATCACAAGAATTACGGTTCTGGTTGTCAGTGGATCAGATGACCTGACCTAAAGCATGAGGTCTGTAAGATGTGCTGAAGAACTAAATCCACTTGCTGGTAGCTCAAGCAGACCTCAACTATTGGTGGAAAAAGCACTGTGGCGAGAATTGCAACATATTTGTGGCAGTGAGTCACGCCAAGTTGTGTGGGTTTCTTTGGGCTCTTACAGAAAGCGAATGCATAGCTCTGTCCTATATACTCTGTACCAGTGCCCTCTGCTGGCTGTCATCACAAAAAATAAACTGCAATTAATACGAGGTTGAGTCACATCTCTTCTCACGTGTATTAATTTATGCTGACTTGTCAGGCAGAGGTTTGTCATTTTAGTATTGAAGATAATGTTCTTCGTGGTGCATGTCTGTGGTTAGCCAGTGACAGACATATTAGCTCATGAGTGACTGTAGATAATCACGTACTTTTTTGGGTGAGCTGTGCATGCACTATGCTTGTAAATCTAACAACTATTATGCTGGCCCTGTTTTCAGCAAATGCATGGCTGCTTCTTTGTGGCATTTTCCTAAACGCCAATATAATGTCAATAATGAAAACCAACACTAGGGAGGCATTCTGCCCTAATGGCTAGGAAAACATGCTCTGGAGCCTGGATTCTGTCCTCTCTGCCCCTGCCTCGCCAGGTAACCTGCTGTTATGTATTATTTACATTACAGTAGCATCTGGAGGCCTCAGGACCTGGGCAGGGTGGGGGCACTACTATGGTATGAACTCTTAACAAAAAACAAGCTTGGCTTTCCTATGTAACAAGATACAAAAGAAAAATGAAGTACGTACATTGTAATAGGAGCCAGGAGTACTACGTCATTACTCTGTGCTCCAGGTTCCCCATTTGAAAAGCACTTTGGGATGTTCACATGAAAGGTGAACACCGATTTTTAAGCACTGGTATTAGACTGGAGGGGAAGGATGTGAAGGGGGGCGTAGATATATTTTCCCACACTCCCAGATAAGCTTTCTCCACTGGAACAGGTAAGATGGAAACTTTCTGTGGACTGTGTTTCCATGATGGCAAGATACAGGACTGTGCAATGCACTCATTGCTTTACAACTAGCAGTAAAAAACCCACATTTGATACTTTCATCCTTTGTACTTCGCTCATGCATAGTTGCAAATAATCACTTATTAAGTGAGATTCAGGGACAGGACTACTACACAAGGGTTTTGTTCCTTGAAGAGATGCCCACTGAGCTGACAGAGAGTGAAAACATCAGCAGTTTAAAAAGTAAAAGAGAAAAAAACCACAGCAGGTTTTCTTTCTTTTGATTTCACCCCCTGCAGCAGCTGCTTTCTAGGCATGTGTGTCCACAGCTCCCTTCTCTTGTCTGCACACACACAGAAATAGCTTTAATGCAAAAATTCAATTCTCAGTATCAGGCTGTCATCACACAAAAATGAAACTGCTCATTTTTAACCAAAGGAAGCTTTTTTATGACTCGTTCCCCCAATAAAACCATCATCCCATGCTAATGAGGTGCCATGAGATAGCTCACATGGGCAAGCCGAAGCGCTGTTCCTCGGGCTAAGCAGGAGGAGTGTGAGGCTCAGTGCGGCTCAACCTGCCTGCTCCCCCATACACAGGGAGAAGTCACCTCCTCCTGACCCCATTCTTTGAGCATAATTAAGAGCCCTTCCACTGGAACGCAGTGCTAAGGCAAACATGCCCCAAGGAAATGAGAAGAGCTGTTCAAATGAGTAAAGCCTTGCAGGATGAGGCCTTGTCTTTATCTTTCTATTTGCAGTTCTCAAAAGCTGTGTCACTGCCAAACCTCACAACAGCAGCTTCCACATTACTGACGTCCACTGAAGGGGCATGTGGGTTTTGGTTAACTAAAATGAATACACTTTCAACTGAAGTTTAATTTGCCACTTATTTGCAGTTTGTTATCATGTTCCTAAACACAGGTTGAAAAAAAAAAACCCAAACTCTGCTGCAGTTTAATTTTATTTATTTTTAAAAAAATTCTCTCAACAAGATTCCTAAAGGGTAGCTGAACCTGAAAAGGATAAAATCCTACATTTATCAAAACCACAAGGAACAAAATTAAGGGGAGATATTCATGTAGAGTAGTAGCTCTGGTGGGTTTTTAGCTGATGGAGCTCTCAGCAGAAGGCTGTATCTTCTGTAAAGCATGTGCATGCATACCTACATAATGTAACAGAGTTTGGAAAATGTGGCAAATACGAAATATGACAATGATTTTTAATAGACCTTACAACAGTTTCCTACCTGCCTTTGTGGCACAGCCTGCATCTTGCTGCCTCTGCAAGCCCAGGAACAGCCACAAAAACCCCCACTAATTCTAGCATTATGATAGTATATGTGCTATCCTTGCACAGCAAGGAAATAGGGCTCAAATATCTTATCAAGGGTTATAGAAGTCTAGTAGGCACAGACCCCACTTTTTCCAAGATAAGAGCCACTCCAATAAGGAAGTTAATCCATCTAGCTTGATGGACCATGTCTTGAAATCTGCAAGAAACGCTGCTGCGCTGTCCACCGTTCGGTTGCAAAACCACTACCACTGCTGAGCTTGAATTCTGTCATTCCAACAATCACATTGGAAAAAGAACAGGTATGAAATGCCATAAGTCTGGATGGAAGGGTTGCTGCCGTAAAGCCGAGACTCCTTAAAATACCCCTACCCATTCCCTGAACTCTTACAGGACTGAGTCCATAATTTAGTACAGGTCTAAAATATTGCTTTGATCAGTCCACATGCCCTGGAGACATCTTCTCTCAAATAGGCATGTTGAACTGCTTAAACTTGACCTGCATGTGACTGCAAAAATGCATCAGAGAACTACTGATTTATGAAGTTAACTGAAGAATGACTTCACTTCCAATACAACAGGCAACCACAAGTCTAGATATATGTGCTCTGAGGAAATTGTTCTCAGGTAAATAACTATCTCGCACACACCTCCTCCAATCCAACAGCTTGTAGTCCCACTATCTCTTATTTTGAGACCCAAAACTGCAACATCTAAACATGTATCTAACTTTAGACCACTAGGGTGTCCCAATCTATTTAATGGGAAACATCAAATCTGGCTGGATGACTGGCAAGTATCATGCTACACATGCGTTTAAAAATGGCAAGATTAGGAGCTGGCAATCCATAACAGTCTAGAACAACACCTTCTATCACATAATGAAGGTCAACCAACTTGGCTTCTGAAGGTAGCAGCAAGTTTTTAGACAGACATTTGTGTGATGTCTAATGCAGAGGCTATGCTTTGTGTCCGTTAATAAATGCATCCTTGTAAAATCTCTGTGAAGTAGAAAAGTAGTGTTATCCTGATTTTTCACAGATGGAAAATGGAGACACAGAGAAATTAAAGGGGAGAGGCTGTCTCTAGGGTAAGCATGACGCAAACCAGCCAAATCTTTATAGGTCAAAACTGCCACTTTGAATTGCACCTAGCAACAGATGGGAAGCCAGATTCATTCCATTATGCGTCCTTTTCAGTAGGAAGACAGAAAATAACCAGTGTAAAATCTATGCCTTATTTTTGCTATTATTGTTTGTTAGGCACTGCTAGAACAGAATGTGCTGTGGAGGAGATGGAAGGGAAATGCCGATTATTGCAAGGGTAACATTTACCTACAGATCTTGTAATCAAGGAGTTGCTTTTTGAACCAGTTTATTCCCAGCAGCTCTGAAATCTCCCAGATGAGTAAAGACATTTGGTCTCTATCCCAGTATTCGCTCAAAAGCAGTATAAACAGAAAGCTGGCAAAAAAGAGTAAGCCATGCTTATCAGGCTGTTGCTGCTCTATCTACCTCTTGCTGCCTTCCACAGTTTGCAGGACACATGAAAAGTAAAATAAATACCCAGTTACATTTTGCTTATCATCTGACACATTTCACAAGAAAATAAAGGCATCCACTGAGGGCTTCCTCTTTATAATTCTGTCTGCTGCTGACAGAAGGGGTGCCCAGAATTAGACAGAGAAGATAACCCTTAAATATATACATATTTAAAAAGTATTTTATCTCAGAGGAAAAAATATTTTTCTGCTGTGGTTGGTTGCTATCTCAGCCCCTCTTTAAACATTTATCTGATGAAATCAGTGCATTCCTCAAAAGAGACGGTTCATGAATCCTCAGATTCTTATGGCTAACAAATAATTAAATAGCTGAAACTCTGCACTTTTAACAGTAAAGTGTGTGACTCATGATGCCTAGTTATAAACCCAGCAGGTTCAGCATGCCACCCCAGCCTGGCTGGGGTAATGCACTCTCACACAGCAGACAGTGGGGTGGGATTTGGCCAGCCACCTCGGCTCAGGAATCCCATACCATTCCAACCAGGCCCTGCAAACGGCATACAGGCAGATTCATTGTGGAGCCACACTAACAGCCAGGACAAGAGGCATTAACATTGCAGAAATTACAGAGATGAATTAAGGACACCAGCTTTTGTTTGGGATTAGCAGGTTTTACAGACCTTGGGAAAAGCGTCAGCTTTTTAAAACTACTTCTATTTTGAGATTGCAGTTTGAGAGCCTGTTTTTAAAGCTATGGTGGTGACCCCAGTTCAGTCAGTGGTACGAATGCTCCAAGAATTAGAAGAGTATTTGCTAATCTTTACAGTTCTTTGACATCCAGGTGTCTCACAGCATGTTAAAGACATTTGTGAGAGGGATTTCTAGAAAATTTAAGTCACAAACGAGACACAAACAGGTACAGAGAAGTTAAATGTCAGCTGAAAGTCTAAGTCCTTTATGCTCCACTTCCATGTGGTTTTATTTCATAGTAACTTAAAAATCCTGTCCATTCATTCAGTGGTACAGCAATGTCAAACACAATGTGCTGGCAACTGCTCCTATTGCTTCAAAGGCATCTTTATTTTAGCATTTTGTATAGCATAACCTGTCAAACTGCAGGGGAGGCAGGAAAGCACCCAGTACTTTCTGAGAGGTATTACAAGTAATCAGATCATTTCTACATGCACCCAAAAGCAGGAGGGAAAATCACTTTTAAAATAATGACATTAGACTAATTGAATGTGGAACAAACCATGTAAGGGAGGAATAATATGACTTGTCATCACCTTACAAACATCCTCAACAATAAGCTAAGGACAGCTGTCAGACTGATGGAAAACCAGAAGGATTAACACGAGATGACCACAATGACATCTTCTATCGACAGAAACCACTGATGTCAACTGATTTACAGTCACTCTAATGTATTTAAAAATCTTCATGTCTATACACATAATGGTCTGCATGTGTTAGACACATCAACTGTTTATTTGAGATGCTAGTAGTCTTCCACGATGCCTATATTGCCTGACAGTGTGGAAAGAGGTGCCTGACACAACAGCTACAACTTCAATTACCTGTGAGGACATAATTCTAGATGCACGCTGTCTTCAGAATGAAAAACATATGCCATTTCTTAGGCTCCAACCAATCCTGTCTTTAACGTGACAGGAGAAGGCTAAAAATTCTACAAGCTGTTATGAATGATTACAACCCAGGTATCCTTCAGAAGCTGCTGGAGGAGAGAAAGATCTTCAACTAGATTAATTTAATTAAAAACAACCCACTAGTATGCAGTTGATGGAGGTTAGCACTAATAAGTCCCATGACAATTAAAAAGGCTTGAAGTCAAGGATCATAGTTTATCTGCCATGGCAGAACACCTGCCTGCCTGCTCTAGGTGGAGCTTGGCCAAATCTGTACACCCAGTTCAGTTTCCTAACACATACTACAGAGAACTTAAATGAATTACAAGTTAATAAAAATTTAACTCTGTGAAAGAGGTGGTGCCTTACATGGGATCAAGACCTCTTACATCCAACATCAGTTTAGTGTAGCAGCCAGGAAGGGATCTGCAGGAAAACAGAAGAGAAACTGGGAAGAACTTCTTGCAGTATCTGGACTTTACAAGTGACCAGCCCAACTCTGCTACCTCTCACCACATGGAAATGACCTAGTACCTTTCCACGTACCTTTGCCTTATGCCCTACGTGTGGCAGCAGCAGCAGTCTGAGGGATGGGGTGGGATGAGGGAAGCAATGCTCTTGAGTTTGACAGGTCCATAAAGGGCAACTCAAGCCTTGAACATTACAAGCAGAAGCTCAGTGATTTCCATGGGATATGAGGTATCACCCAGGATGAAAATGAGGGATTCTGTGTTCTGACAAGCCAATAGCTTACTGCCAACCTGAAGACTGATGATTATTAAGAAGAAAAGCTACAACTGTTGACATTATTCATATCCAAGCTGCACTTGTTCCAAGATCATAAAAAACCCTCACTTGCTGCAAAATGTTCATTTATCCGAGATACACAATGTGGCAATAGCTCAAGAGTGGAGTTTGGACTCCTGCTCCTGTACCTCAGCCCAGGCAGGGTGGGCTCTGCAGGGCTCAGATCCTGCCTGGGGGAGGTTAGGATGAGCCACAGCAGATGAGGATTTGACAAAGCACGTCTCTACCAGATTTTATTTACCAAAAAAGCATTCTCACTAGCAGAAAACATTAAAAGTAGCTGCACAACATGGAGCCAGAACCAGTTAGTTCTGGATATTCACAAGTCTAAGCATCACTCATATTTTGAGCATATCTCCATAACAGTACTACTAAATACACCAAGGCCATCACAGTGTACGTCTTCTGTCTGACTGTAGTTTTGAACACAACTCACTTATCAGGAATTAACTTGAAATCCATGCCTTTAGGTTAACTTGACCAGTTCTGCAGGGCCTAAAAAGTTGTTCAAAATTATACACCATATATCTTGAAGCTCTTAAGTTGTCCAATCTAACAGAAAGCTTTTATAGTCCGCTTTTATAAATTGTAACATTCCAAACAAGTTTTAATCATTCTTCCTTTGTACGAGCTCTCCTTACTTGTAGCTATTTAAAAAATAGAGTCCCAGATTGCCTGCGCTTGTAATACCATCCTGGGAGGAAAAGAAAAAAGATTATAAAATTGCTCAAACACCACTGGAAATTACCTCTCCAAGTGTTGGTCATGAGCTCAAATATGGAGAGAACAGAAATAAAGCCAAGGCAAAACAGACAATCCAGGTCACTGGGAAATAACTTTTCTCCTTACATTACTATGTAAACATATACTGGAGAGAATCTACCACCTGGAGATCACAGTGAAAAGCCTGAAAGAGGTGGAGGATAGTCAATGATTCCCAGAATCTATGTCAAACAAAGACTGCAACATTTGTTTCCATCCCAATGAACAGGCTCCGGAGCTGTCCCTACTTCAGTCCATTAAAAAACTTGTATTAAAAGTACATTTTAGACTACTAAAATGCCTCAATGAACCTATGCAAGAGTGGAATTTTTCCATGTTTGCCCTTACTTAATCAAGTGAAAAATTTCATTTCACTGAGGTTTACTCTGTATGATTCCATCAGTGCACAGCAGTAGCAAGTAACTTGAGCATTTGTGTTTCACAGATCTTAATCTTTACAATGTAGTTTTTAAATCTGCCACTTTCCTATGCTGAGGGTCGTAACAACAGAGCGCATTCATTCACTCCTTTCCCAACCAAGCAAAACACTCACTGGGATTTCCTTTTCAAGGCTGCTAATTGAAAACATTCTGCAGCTTATTAGTCACTATACAGATTATCTGCTGACATGCAAACTCTCACTCATTCCAGACTTGTTAATTAACACGTAATTACTGATCCCACAGAGACTGGACTGCAGGTGTGATGCTCTAGGTCCTGGTCTAATAACCGTTCCTCTCAAATGCCAGCACGGATGGAATACACAGCAATTGCAGTTTCCCAGAACACCATCCCACCCTTCCCAAAAGGGCTCAGGCTCTGTTTTGGTTTTTGAACATTTTTTAAGTTATTTTTTATTTGTCTGGGTTCATTATGTCCAACATCCACCCACAACCTGCCATAGAAAAGCAACAAGAATCCACGCTCTCCCATCAGCAAGGCTCAGCAGGAGCTGGCCCAGGGCAGCTGTTCTGCATGGTGAATCTGAATAGGAAAACCTAGAGGAAAAGAATGGCAAAGAATGAAGGAGAGAATAGCAATGAGAGAGACAGATATGTTCAGTCATTTTTGTGACTACCTAAATGATGATCTCACCTACTGGTTTATTCAACGTAAGGCAATACTCAGTCAAGTCTTTTATACGGCGTAGATCTTACCATTAAAATACTATCTTCCATTCAATTACTCTCATACGAAGCCTCATGTACCATAACTATTCCCTCTGTGTATTCTTTGTATAACGGGATATTCAGGAATTCTTTACACTGAATTTCCTTTAAGACTTGAGATGTTTTAAGTCTTTGCTCAAGTAAGGCAGAAATGTTATCAAACAGTAAAAGTGGAAAGCTAGGTCAGATGAAATCACTTACAAATTTATAATTCCTTATTAGCAAGGTTATAATGGTCATGGGATACAGTCAAGAACCAAGTGCAGAAAGATGTTTATTAAGTAAAGTACATTTCCCAGGGATAAATGTATCCAAATCTAAACCAATTAGGGAACTGGATTGTTAAAAGCATGCAAAATAGGCACATAATTCTATTCTCACTGAAGCCAGAGGTAAAACTACCTTTGATGCCCCAGTGGGAGCAGATTATACTAGACAGTTTTGAAAACTCCATCCTACATATACAGGGATTAACAACAAACAATTTTCACATCCCCAAGACAGAATCTCTGATATAAAGATGATCAGAAGTCATGGAAATTATCACATCAGATAGAAGCCCAAAATTTGTTGTACTATAGTTCATTATGAACCACTGAATATGAACATGACAGATGCGCTTTCTATTCTCTTTCACTACTATATTAGAGAAAGCAAAGGATTAAACTGTTCTAGGTAGCAGCCACATTCAGTTTGAAAGCTTCAGTTTCATTTATTGGGTTTCAACAACAACTAGATCTTTGTAACAAGAACACTGTGCCACTATCAGGACCTTCCAGAATTTGACTCATCTTTTTACGCATTTGTTGTCAATTCATTGACAACTACACTGGTAGTTTATGAACTTTTTCAGAAGGAAATGGATAAAAAAGATGGTGCCAGTACAAACTGGTTAAGAGAGTCACTAAATCTGGAAAGGAACTTCTGGAATTAATAACTGTTTTTATGGCATAGAGATACTATCTGGGAAGTGGCTGTATACCTGCATCAAAGCAGAGCACATCTCTGCCTGGAACAAAGGTGCAGAACCTGCCAACAGGAGCCGATGAGAATCTCCTGTGTGATAGACAACTCTGAGATTGTCAGATATGCGTCAAAGTATTAAAGTAGAACAGAAGTAGTTGTTTTTATTAAACGTGGCACATTAACAACAATAAAGACCAACAATACCTCAGCAGGCATGGAACTGGTAGAGAAAGCTGCAACAATGTCAGTCTTTCTGTATCAGAGCAGAATATGGTTCAATCCGATCTTGCACATGGACATTTTCAGATGTACCTTTTCAAGTCATTGACTTCAAAAGACTCAGCTTGCAAGGACTAAGCAATAATGTAGGTCACTATCCACAGTCGCTACCTGACCCTGCCTGACCTTGCTAACTGTGCTCTCTACTAAGGATTTGAGAAGGGGCGGTTGACAAACCTCCCATCAGCACAGGTTTCAGAACAGACTCCCTGCCATGTACCTCACACAACTGAATTTGCTGACACCAATGGATACGTGATGCACTGTGGGAAAGTTTATGCACTGTAATTTTATAATTCCTATTTTGGCTACAAGGAAAGACTTTTTATGCAACTCAGGAACTAAAGTGAACCAAAAAGAAAACTGAAACTCTGAAGAAGGGAAATGTAAGATAGCTGTTCACAAAGTGATGATAGGTGGGAAAAAACAGATTTATATAATCAGTGACTAAGGTGATGTATTCAGCTTGACAGCAGACACTTTCTGTGAAAGTCAGCTAAAATACCGCCATACAGAACAGAAGTTGGAGCAAAATCCAGCTCAAGAGTTAACATAATTCTAGGAGAATGAAGCAATTCTGCTTCTGACCCTTTCTGTGATACATCAGTCTTTATCATCTTTAAGTGGCCTGACCTCTTCTTCCTAGCAGAATAATGAAGGACAGCTACAAAAGCTACGCAGTTTCAGATCTCAGCTTCTAGGAAAGAGACAGCTGTCACCCTTTCTGAATAAGAAAACATGGAAAAGAATTACCGGAAAAAGTCAGACTCGACCACATCTATAAAAGGGTTCAAAGGCTTTTCCTATCTGGATAACACTGGAACAGCAGCACTGTACAGTGCCAATGAGCAGCTTCCCCTGCAAGAATAGGAAAATAGATGACACCAAAAAGACAATGCAATCGCACTTCTGTGTTCTAAAACAGAGCTAGAGAATGCCTGAGCTGAACATGAAATACATATGGAGGCTCCTCAAGTTAAAATCAATTTATAAGTGAAAAGAGGAAAAATACAAGTAAAGGACTGATTAGAAACTCTTAGTTTTTTAATCTTCTACCATCTCTTCCTTATTTGTTAGCTTCAGAAAAAGAAACGTTTTCTATTGCTTACGTGGATTGTTTTTTTTTTTCCTGAAACGATATTCATCTCTGGAAAAATTACAATGAAGCTTGGTCAGTCTGGTATTTCTGCTCAATAATTAATGGAAGTAAATGAAACCTGGAAAGAAAAATAAACAAAACCTCCTCTTTACCCAGGCTATAGTTGTTACCTAAGCTGTTGTTCATTAGACAAATATTACATTCATTAGCTTCTGTTTCAGTCTTAGTATTTACAGATGACTACGGTATTACAGAAGTCTTTCAATATTAAATACACAATTCTGACTCACTCCAAGACACTTCCCAACTGCGCATGTTCACCCAATGCATTCCATGGCAGAGCTATCCCTTTGAACTAGCACGGTACACAGACATTATTACAAATCTATGAACATGGTGACAGCAATAATGAATTGAAATGTACATCAAATGTTATCTCATTGTCTCATCGTATCTGAGTTTGACTATTTAAATGCATTAATAAAAAATATTCTATTACATGACTGGAAAGATCCTATCTTGGTTCATTTCCTAAAAAAACGTAATTCCAGCATACTACTTTGTCTTGATTTTATGTATCTTAATTTTAAACACACAGTACTTAGGTTTGGAAAGAAGTTTACTCAAAGAAACAGAAAACCTGAGCACTGCCCTAAATTGCTGAAGTCCCAAAAGACCGCTCCAGATTTCTGCTTGTTTCCCCATACACTCAGACAGAAAGGACACCAGAGACCCAGATGGACACAGATGACAGAGTGACAGTGTGAAGTCTGCCATCCTCAGGCCATCAACAGACCAGGTCCAGCATCACCAACCACAAGCCCCTGAGCTCACCTGAAGGGTCTTCAACAGACAAGACCTTGGTTTGGCTCCCAAAGCTGGCATGGCACCATCAGACTAAACACAGTTTTGCAAGGCAAAATAAGTGCACATGCAGGAAGAATTATACGAAGGTCTTAGCATCTACTTCAAACCATCCAGCCAACTGGGAAAAGAACAATTCTTTACACCAGCTTGGGCTGTGTTAATTAAAAGGACTGGATTAAAGTCAATGGGAGGATGCCCGCAGTCCTGATGTCCCGATTTCCTTCCCTTTTTCAACTTAAGCACTATTGTAAAGCAAACATATTTTAAACTACTTTTTGATACTGCTGGGAACCAGAAGGTAACCTGGCAGCACTGTGTCACCTTGCAGAGAGGAGCCCAAGTCAAAATGCTGGGTTTTACCATTTTATATCTTTTTGAATAATTCAGAGGAGACGTTATATCTGTAAATAACAGAAAAGCTACCAATTACACAGAGTCTGCATTTTCACCTGCTGACCTGGTACTGTACAGACTTCAGTCCCTGAACAATGCTTCCTAACTTGAGTCACTGGTTTGTTCTGTACAGCTACAGAGGTGAGCACTCTCTATGAAGGGCTCTCCATGAGCCCTTCCATTGCAATATGAGGTAGTCTTAAAAAAAAAGTTATTTTTAAATGCACAGTAATAGCTCAGACTCAATTACAGACTGAGGTAATATCTTTAAAGATAGATGGAAGGTATCTTATTAATGTAATAGACTTTGGACCATATCCTGAGGGTGCTAAAACTAGGCTCACACATCTCATTAAGACCCTAAAACACAAGCCTTGCTTTTGAAAAGTGCTCAACCTGTAGCAGCTTCCAGTGATTTGAAAGTTCAACATATTTGAAAAACATCAAGCTATATAATTTAAGCTTCTAAACACAGGTTTAATGGAATTTGCAAAGAAAAGTCAAATAAATACCTATGGATAGAATATATAGGCTTTGGAGAATATTAATTCTACTACAGATTCTTTATTTACAAGCTGGTGGCTGCAATCCACTTTTTTTAATGCACAAGGCAAAACACAGAAACACTTATCCCTACACACTATTCATTATCATCTCAAATTCACGTTACCACAACTCTGTTATCCTTATGTACACTCCTAGCCCACAGCCAGGTAATCCTATGTAGCTCAGACCTCTTACAGAGATTTAAGGTAGATTATGTTGCTGGGCTTTCACTGCTGTGCCTCAGATGATGCATGGTAATTTATTAAACTGTAATAAACAGATTACAAGGCTGAGCCCTAAAGTTTCTCCTGAAGATATGGGCACTTCACCGAGAGTCATGGAGTTACAATCACTTAAGAAGCTACCGCTTACCAACCCTACTGTGTGTGTACTTGAATTCAGCATCACTACATGCAGTTGAAATCAATTTGCTTTCCCTTCCAATTAGAGTCATTCCATACTCCATCGTGTCCATATCATAAGCAATGTAATTTCTGTATTATTGGACCCCATGCAGTTGCCCTTAAAAAATAAATCTGACTCAGGTAGGTTTAATTTCCATAAGTAAACATTCAAATGCAAGTTAAATTGATGTAACTGGTTTTAAAACAATATACAGTTGTGCATGGAAGAATATGCATTCATTTAATTACATCAGTTTCTTTTTACCCATTCTTCAATACAAGTAAATTTCAAACTAAATTTAGAAGTACTTAAACTGTTAGATAAACATAGCAGAGCTCTAAAATACCCAATTAGTTTCGTATAGCTTCTTGGATCTTTAAGGATTAACAACCATCATAATTATCAAAGAGTCAAACAGCAACTATCCACATTATTCGTTAAATCATTTTATATTCAACTTTCTAGGGGAACCTTCATTCTACTAACATAGGAGATGAATCCTGGCTAATCAAGCCAGGAAATGCTGAATTATATTTAAAAATCCTGCAGGAACTGAGTATTACTTATTCAATTTAAGGTTTGGATGTAGCATGCTGTTCCACAATTTCATAGAATCATAGCATCATTTACATTGGAAGGGACCTTTAAGACCGTCAAGTCCACCCATTAACCCAGTACTGCCAAGACGACCACTAAACCATGTCACCAAGGGCCTCACCTACATGTTTTCTTGACATTCTAGGGATGACAACTCCACCACTGGCCTGGGCAGCCTGTTCCAACGCCTGACCACCATTTTGGTGAAGAAACTTTTCCTAATATCCAAGCTAAACCTCCCCTGGCGCAGCTTGAGGCCATTTCCTCTTGTTCTGTCTCTTGTTACTTGGGAGACTGACCCCACCTAGCTATAATCTCTTTTCAGGTGCCAGAGCCAATTGTTCATAAATTTACATTTGTTGTCATTTCAGAAGAAAAATTCTAAACCCAGATAAAGTGCAGGCAAATCCATGACTTTCACAAGAAAAATGAACATCTGCTCTTTTCTAGAAGAGCTTTTATCAGCTGCAGAACTAGAAACACAAAGAGAATTTGGAACCAAGAAGTCGCTAACATCTCTATGTAAACTATCAAAGCACCACACCAGTGGTACCTGGCAGCTCTTCTCAATTGTATGCTGCAGTCAGCAACGGTAAGAAATCTCCCATAAGGGAGCAGCTGGAAAAGGAGATGTTATTTAGCACCTGTGTAAACAGCAATTGATGCTTTAGCAACACAAATGTCCAGAGGCAAGGCTGAATTCATCTAGTAGCATCCAAATGCTGTAAAAGGGTATATGTCGGATTGCATTAGGTGCATTACAAACAATCATGAAACAAAAACCACTGTCATTTTAAAACCTTACTCAGGTGTAAAGGAAGAATGACAAAAGTCTGCACACAATCAAACTAACATATGCCTAATTCTTTTTCAGAATCAAGGCGCAAAGTTACAGATTTAGAAAATATTCAAGTTTTATATTATCTAAACAAGGTTTTGAGCTGTCAATCTGTTGTACCTAAACTTGTGCCTCTGTAAGACAAGGACTAAAATGATGAACTGCCATTGAGCTTACCATTTGGAAATGATTTTGAATGTTATCCAATCAGTATAGATTGTAATAGAGCAGCACATATTTCATTATGCTAGTCTAGATCCTGGTTGACCGAATACCAAGCAAAGACTGCCTGCTTTATCAGAAAAACTAAGGGAATAGCTTCCTGGACTTTGGCAGAAGATCAGTCTGGACTTCCCAAAGTATAAAACTGTTTGAAAAGCATCTGCAAGAATCCTCCAGAGTGCAAATTAAAAAGCTTGACTTTCTCAACTCTCAAAAATCCAATACAAAATAGCATGCTAGTAACAAAGGAACCAAAACTTGCATATAATCTGAATAATTTCTTTCACTCTCCTCAAGCTGTGTGGACACTTAATACAGACCACAGTTTGGGTCTATATTTCATTATTCTACGAAATCAGAACTCAAAAGGTTAGCCAAAAATTAGAGGAATTCTAAAATCCAGGTGGAATCATGCCTGAATCCAGAAGATACAACAATGGTGAGGATATGACACAGAGCATGTAGAAAAGGAACAGTTCTCTTTGTATCTGCACAGTCTGTACCTGCCACTCCAGTGTACAGAGACCTATGAATAATGTTATTTTTGAGAATTATTCAGGAGCCTTGTTTCAGCACTGTCAGAGTTTGCAAAGTAGATGTCCCAAGTGACTGAACTCCTAAACACAGTTTACAGCATTCAAAAAACAGAATCTGTGAGAGGAACACAGGACTGCAGTAACATCAGCAGCAGTGAGCTGCTATCCCCTCCATCTGCTGCAGAACACATCAGGCAGTCAAGGCACAGGAAAATGAGTATTGACGAATCTATGTAACACTTCCTTGAAGCGATGACAAGTTAACACACAGGTCCAATCAAAGCTTTCAGCATGCAAAAACAAAATCAAAGCAAGGGCCCTTGAGGTACTAAATATAGCTTCAACTCTAAACTTTCTGAGAAATGTTACTGTACAAGAAAATTGATTTATCCTAATTCAGAGTCTGGAGCTACATCTGATCTTTGGATGCTTGCCTATCAAGCCACACTTTAACCAGTGGTTTGATTCACATCTTTCATTTCTCTTTAAAATGGCTATTACGACAAGTGCTATCAATTTGAATCTGGCAGTACAACCCCAGAGGCTGGTGCTATTAAAAAAATACATTAAATAGGATTATGTACTAGATCACACCCTGAAAGCATGGGCTGAGAAATTATGGCATTATAGATGTGCAAACACTGTAGCAATTTACACTTGGAAAGCACTACATTAGACTGCAACTTCTGTTTAAGAAAAAAATTAGGAGCAGGTTGAGCAGTTCAGCAGGCTTGTGGCAGAACCCCCTATTGCCCCGGCTCTGGCTGCACCAGTGTGGTTGGTTGCTGCTCCCAGCTGAGTACATTCGCTTGCTTTATTCCACAACCCACACCTCCTAAACCACCCGCCTGCCAGCCTGGTGATGGATTTGGTTTTGCATTTCTTCTGCTCTATACCAATAGGCACTCAACTTTTGCTACAGCTGTAGTTGAAGTCCCAAGGCATTATACACATATGATCAGATTGATGGTTACAGCTGTAGGAGGAAGGAGGAGAAGGAAGAGAATAGAAATCAATGACTTACTGTACCAAGAAAGAGCCAATTATTCAGCAAATCTGCTTTTACTAATTCTGTCACACAACCTCATCTATTAAAGTTCCACCATTATTTGAATTAACTGTTGCTGTCACAGCAGTAATATTCACAATCAGCCACTCACATTCTGCAACTACCTATCTTATATTAGAACTAATCTAGTGATACTGCCTGCATCTAATGAACTGGTTTGTAGTTTAATTATAGTGCTCACCAGATAATTTATTAGACAGTAGTAAAGTTTAGATTTACTTCTCACACAATATTGCTGCACTATTAGAAAAGGTATACATGAAGCTGTAAAATATACATTTTACTCTCAATTACACAAGTATAAATCTTACTGAAGTCAACCGTTATTTCAAATTGACATGCAGCTACTTTGCATTTGAAAATCTGTAATAAAGAGCAAAAGTTCTTTTCCATGTATGTGCATTACTTATAGCACTCCAGGTGGTTACTTTGATAATGCTACACAACATTTTTGTAGTTGAAATAAATGGCAATCCTGTTACAGAAAGTGGTTTTGTAATAAGGAAGGAAATGAACTAAATGTTTAGTGCAAAAAGCAGCATTCAGACAATTCCAGGTACACAGTCAAAGATAACTAAAAAGGAAAACCACTCTTAAAAAGGTTGATTTCATTTGCCTTAAAATCAACTCAATGAAACGTTAGCAAGCAGAAGCTGTTGTATAAAAATCTGACTTCGAGATCATTAAAGTGTTAAGAAAGCTAACAGTAAAAGACAATATTGATTTTTGCATCTAGATAGGAACACATACAAACTAAATAAATAGAAAGAGAAATTACAATTAAAAATATAATGTTATCAGATTACCACACTATGTGGTTTAGTTCTAAGGCTATGCAGGACCGAGATGCCAATGTTTTCACAGTCTGAACGTGGAAAAACTCAACACTAACAGATGTATTCATTTTTTATTTAGTGGTGGAATTTTATTGCTGCTTGATCATGTATGTATAAGCGTATAGCAGCTGGCAGTCTTTCACATACCTGCCTCCTAACTAAGCACTGGCATTTAATACTGAAGACTGCGATTCTGTTCATCTCTCAGTGGTGAAAGTTGAGCAGGGAACTACTGTGAAAGCAAGAGAATTACTACATTAGTCTTATAATCCCTCATGGGGATGTCTGGCTTGGAAAGCCTGATTCACTTCTGTCAGTTCTCCTTCCAGTAAAACAGGGGCTAGAATACTGATGATTAACTTCACATTGCAAGTATATGGGGAGGCTGCCTTCTGCATGATTTTCGAATAATTCTGACCTGTTCAGCAGCAGTTCCAGTCATACAAAACAGATTCATATTTGCTAATCTGGGCTCTGCTCCTGGGGATCCAGGCCTTAAACAGATGAAGAATACCTAAGTCCAAATCACTGCCTATACCCCCTATTTGCAAAAGGGTGATACAGAATATTTTCTTCACCTACGACTAATACTTGCATATTTAGGCTGCAAACCTATTCAATCACAATGGTTTCTTGGTTCATTTCTATATCAGATGAGGTACTAATTTACGGTGGAACAGGTAAATGCCACCAGCATCTAATATAAACTAATATAAGCATAATTACAAAAATAGTAAAATGGGTTCTGAATGCTGCATGGCATTTTTAAACATTGGGAAAACACAACAAAATGCACTGATTTTAAAAATTCAGGAAGCATGAAATGCCTAGACTTTTTAAAAGCATTACACACTCTTTCCCATGGCTTGCTTTTAACTCACCACTTCAACTTTTAATGAATAAGAGCATTTTGGTTAGAACACCCCACAAGATCTCAAAGCCAACAACAGCAGCTTCCATCATAGCAGTAACTTCAGCCCAAGCTGTGACACTTTTGCAGGCAGAATGACTTTGAAGTAGCTGGAACATGGTTTTGACCTCAAATTTGAAATTTTAGAAAGCATAACTGGAAGAAAAATCCAGATGGCACCCAACTTCTGCCCCAGTCCTTGAAAGCAGGAGCTTTATTTCTCAAACACTGTCCTTCCTCTGAAGCTGGCTTTCTCCCCAAACTAAAGTGCCTTCAAATGGTCTGTACCTCTGCCCACACAGCAGGGAAAGAGCAGGCTGCTAGTTTAAGGTGCTTACCTCTACGTGGATTTTTATTCCATAGCATCCTGCACGTGTTGGAAATGGCAGAAAGGCCTTGGACAAAACAGGAGGAAAGAAAAATTACAGAAAAGAGAGTTGTAGAATACTTGGTTCGTGGGAAAGGAAGTATGTAAGTATGCACACATTCACACACACAAATCAATACCAACTTATCTACATTTCAAAGCTGTAGCTGATAGGAAACTAGAAAGATTTCTGCCCTGCTGTTGTAAGTCAGCCCACTCCAGAGTTAGGGGCTCTTTGCCAAATCAGGTCTGAGTTTGGATTTCTGATGCATACAAAAGCTCGGGAACTGGGCTCACCAACAGAAGAAGAAATGTCAGCCACATGCTCATCTTTTGTCTGCATATTCACCATGTCAGACTCCATACCTCTTTAACCAAATTCCCAAAAGCAATGAAAGGGGAATTAATAAACAGAAAATAGATGAATTAATAAAAGAGATGAGAAAGAAGAGAAGAATGTGAAGGGGGGGATGAAAAAATGGCAAGGATGGCACTCGCAGAGCAATGAACACAAAATAAATCTAATGGAGGAGGTCAAAAAGAACTGAAAAGACTGAATTTTCTCCATCCTCCTATCTGTCACCACTGATGAGCTAGAAATATACCAGCCCAACTGCAGTTGGTACTTGATCTAGTAGAGCTAACCTTAAAATCAATTTCATCATTCTAGCTTAAGCTCCCACACATAAAATTATGCTCATCCATCAACCCCTAAAAGCCACCTATATATTGCACTTGGCAAGAAGCAGCCACATGTTCAAAAAAGCCAGTTATTCATGTCATTGTTGTCTGCCCTGCATTTATGTACTGATCATCCATGTGAAGTGACCACATGGCTTTAGCATGCTTCAGCCACCAATGATGTGTCCAATCATTTACAGAAATACAATAATCAAAGGCATTATTGACTTTTCTCTCCAGAGTGAAGACAAATTCTTGTCTTTTCCTGAACAAACTCCCCCACCCCCTGCTACCTCTCCCTTTAGGAAGCCAACTCCCAGCATCTGTCACAGACAGAAATCATACATTTAGAAACAAGATGCCCAGAGAAAGCTAAATAAATTCCTAAAAAGCTGAGAAGAGTTGCTCCATCATATCAAATGCAAAATAAATGTAACCTCATACTGATATCAACAAATGAAGTAGAACAAATCAGAAGTGCATAGAAATAAAGCAAAATCTTCCCCTTACTGCCCCATGGGCAAGTCCTTTACTGAGTCCACCTCTGTGTTGGTCTCTGAGCTCTTTGAAACCGTTCTTGAGTGTTAAGTGAAGATTTTGACAAGGATGTCTGTCACCCCCAATGCTGCACTGAGCCCAGTTCCACTTGCCTGTGGCAATCCAGCAGACCTCAGAAATACCACTGCCTTCTGCCTTAGGCTAAAACAAAACAGAGAATCTCTTGGCTTAAGATTCCTATTCCACCACAAGCCCTGGAAGCCATGGCTGTCAGTGGACTCCCCAGTAATATCCATATGCAAAGCTAATACTAGTGGACACTTAATCCTTTCCATTCATTTTTGACCTATCTGCAGTTTAAGCTTCACCCAAAGTGGCAAAGCCAAGAAATACAGTCGAGTTCCACAAATTAAGTTAGAATTTGTTATCCGAAATATTTTGGTGCTACAAAGATATTAATGACAAACGTGATATTAATGACAAAAAAATGTAATATTAATGACAAAAATACGTCAGCCTTCAAGATAAAAAAGGAAAACAATTCAAGTAAGAAACTGAGATAAGGCTTGGCACCAGTCTGTTCTACATACAAGCTGTATCTGAGTTACATAAATACAAGACAGTGGTCACTTTTAATACATCATCTCCATAGTTTTTGTATTTCTAGAAGCTTTTTGGTCGGGATAGTTGGATTTGTCATCATCTAAAATGTAAAGCTACTTAGTTACAGATACTTCTAGCAGCAGCAGAGACCCTTTGTGTGACTACTGCATAAAATCTCTATCTTTATTTGAGCCGTACTGAATTTAACTGTTTTAATGACAGCCACTCTCACCAGGAGGTCATGCAATGTTTCTCAGTCTGTAGGGAGAGATTGCAGCTGGACTGAGACAACAGCACCAATACAGTTTTCTGCTTCTCTGCTTCATACTTTAAGGAGGCATCTTCTTTCACACAGCTTACCTGTTAAGTATCATGTAAAGATGCTGCTCATTCAACTGGCAAAACACACAGTGTTAAGGCAAGCCTAGACAATTTTACTAATTGTACTACAATTTACTAATTTTACTACAGATTTACTCATTTTAAGTTACTGAAGACGTCTTCACAGGTTTGGTTGTTTTAGTTTAGGCACTAGTTTTTATTCCCTCGCAAAACAGAACAAGTTGAGCACAAGGCTGCCACGCAGCACCCTGTATCCTGCACGTATAGTTATCTGTATATTCAGTGAGTTCAATAAAAGGACCGTGGCAATCAAATCTACCAATACCTCAGCAAATCTGGAAGACCACCACTGAAGTCAGCATCCTTTTCCTTCACCAGTTTTGCACGTAAATGCAATGTCATTGACCCAGTAAGATGTGTGTGAGCTTAAGAGAGCCACGAGCATCTAATATAAACTAATATAAGCATAATTACAAAAATAGTAAAATGGGTTCTGAATGCTGCATGGCATTTTTAAACATTGGGAAAACACAACAAAATGCACCGATTTTAAGAATTCAGGAAGCATGAAATGCCTAGACTTTTTAAAAGCATTACACACTCTTTCCCATGGCTGTAAGCAAGGTGAGGATTGGGTTCATGGTGCCAGCCTATGCACAGTTTTAGTTCCTAATTTTGACAAGTATCCCACCTACTAATAAAGCAAGAACCTCTCCAAGCACTTTTGCAACTATTCTGTGTACCACAATGTAATAAAATAAACATTGTTTAAAAAAGCAAGCACATTACTTACTGCCAAACTAACAGTGAACAAACACAGAAACAATGACAGCAGATACGCAATAATTGTTATTTTCTACTCAGACCCTTCATCCTAGACTTCTGCCAAAAGTTAAATTTGAACGCTTGAAATTCTTGAAAAGCCAGAAGCACTTTGGAGTTTTTCTACTTCTCCAAATATTGAATTATGCTATGTGCATGCAACTGATGACTGAAAAGTAGTATTATTTATGCTTGAGTAAGACCAAAAAGTGTATACAGTAAACGGTTCTGACAAGATCAGGACAATTCCTGAAAAAGCATCCCATGGAATTGGAGTGGAAAGGGAGAGCTTATCTTCAGCCCTTGTACAGAAGCCAGTAACTATCCCTAATGCTTCCAAGAGCAGAGGAAAGCACAAGAACTGGAAGCATCTGGACTCAAATGTTGGCCTTGATTTCAGATGAGTCAGCATTTCATCCAACACTGAATATGGAAGATTTATTTTGTAAGCAAATGCACTTTTGGAAATCCCTTTGGTGCCTACCTGTGTTATTAAGACACCTATTAAGACACTAAGTGTTTATGTCTAGGCTGGGCGGGGCTTTAAGCAAACTGGTCTCATGGAAGGTGTCCCTACCCATGGCAAAGGTGCTGGAACTAGATGAGCTTTAAGGTCCCTTCCAACCCAAACCATTCTATGATTCTATAAGGAAGCACAAAGCGAGTAAAGAAATGCAGCTTCAGAATGTCACTGCTGACAACCCACCTCTCAAGCCTGCACAGTTCTTCAGAGAAGGTGTTTTATTAGCCTTGATCATCCAGCATCTAATACCTAGAGGCGCCATACGGCACTGGTGTAACACACGTCACTTCTCAGTGAAATTGCCAGAAGCACTAATGAGAGTATACATTGCTATCAACTCAACAGAGCCGGGCATCGTCAGCCAGCAGAGTTAAGACTGTTATCAGGTTAAGAAGATTTTGCAACTCTTTCCTTCCAGCAGCCACACTGGAATAACCCACTGCATGATGCACAGGCAGTGGTGAAATGGTGCAGCAGGA
>JANEMJ010019078.1:0-25964 GCA_024361745.1 Cacatua alba | reverse complement strand
GGGTTCAAACTTAAACAGGGGAAGTTTAGATTGGATATAAGGAGGAAATTCTTTAATGTGGGGGTGGTGAGGCATTGGAATGGGTTGCCCAAGGAAGTTGTGAATTCTCCATCCCTGGCGGTGTTCAAGGCCAGGCTGGACAGAGCCTTGGGTGATATCGTTTAGTGTGAGGTGTCCTTGCCCATGGCAGGGGGGTTGGAACTAGATGATCTTAAGGTCCTTTCCAACTCTAACTGTTCTATGATTCTATGTACAAATCAGGAGGGAACTCTGTGGAGGCGTACACTGAAATGGTGTTGGGGAGGCTGCAGTGAATGAACTTCGGAGATAAATGGCAGTTCTACTGAACCTTAAGAAGTATTTAATTGATGTGAACACAGTGCTGGTGCTGCTGAAAGCTTGCTGTGTCTGTCTATTCCTAATGGGTTCCTGTGTCAGTAGCTGTGAGGGTCTGTGTTAGGAGAAACATGATTATCGCAGATATTCCTACAGGAGGAGCTGAATGTTTAAATCAACTCACAGAAGTAAAGCTCTTGAATAAAGCACGCCAGTGCAGCAGTTCCACAAAAATTAAAGCATGTTCCATTGTGTTTGGGAAGCTGAGTGAAAAGTTTTATTAATAACAAGATAATATGCTTTAAAACTGCTTAAAAGCTTGCTTGCTCTGAAGCTGCTTAGCCATAATTTCCATGTTTGGCTTATAGCACTTCAAAGAATCATTAGGAGGACTTCCAAGAAATTAGATCAGCTCTATCTTTAGAAACAGATATTTCTTAAATGTTTTATATCCCTCGGGCTGTTGGGGGAAAATTATATTTTGGCAGAAAACCACAGCTAGAACATTTCAGGTGAATTGGCAGGAACAGAAAGGAGGGAGAAGTATGACAAAGAAGCAAAATTGGGGCTGAGGGATGTTGGATGTCTAGCACTGCAGTAGCCTGGGCAACCCTGGACACATGCTTAATTTCCAAGAGTAAAATGGGGAGAGGATTGTCTTCTTTCCTCCCATTTGATCCATAGCAAAGCATCCAGTTGCAGTTTCACCCTCTTGTGAGGTCTCACCTTTTCTGTGTGGACTGACAAAAGGCTGAGGTTCTGGCTTTATACATCTTCCCAAAGTTAGCTATCCTTCCTTTCTCTGGAAGCGGTTGTCAAAACAGTCTGGAGAGTCAGCTCATGTGGTGTATGGGTTATCAGAGCTGTAACCCAATTCCAAATGCTCTGTCTTCTGTGGGTGGGTGAGGATGGGCAAAGGCTGGTGAAGGATATGCCATCAAAGCAGCTACAATTAAAGAAGCCACTCTAGGGCAAGAGCTCCTTGAACTGCTGGATTGTGCCTACCAGAGGCAAAAGGCAAAGTCTTCAGAGGTGCTGTATTTTAACTTGCCACTTAAATACACTCAGCATGAACTAACAATCTTTGCTGTGCTTTGTTTGGCAGATGATAATCTGCACAGAAAATTGGTCTTCTTACTTACTGGAATTTACACATTAATGCAGTGCTAAAATATTTGGGTTGAGAGTAGTGTAAAGAACCCCGTTGTGGTAAAATGGTTGTACTTGATGAAAAATTACTATTTGTTTTCCAGTTATAAGTGATGAGCCTGTTGAGGGTTGTTCTTTTCAGCTTCATAGAAATGCAAGTAAGAAATGGAGTGTTGAAAACTCCATTGTAGTTGGTAGTTTAGGCTTGCTTTTTTTTTATACATATGTTTTTAGGTAGTAAGTATTGTGAGTTTAAATTTTAGTAATTATATAGTCATGGGGATGTGACAGCAAGAGCAAACAGAAGCCTGATGTAATTGAAGATGAGTGATTTGTGTAGCTAATAATTATACATCCTGTTAGTTTAACAGTATGGTTAAGGTATAGCACATAGATAAGATACAAGCACATGTAACAAAGTGAGTCTCTGGAGCTTACTGTAGGCTGATGCTTGTCACCAATCTGCCTAGCTACTGTTTGCTATGCAGTGTGAAAGGTGGAGAAGGATTAGCTCTAATAGGCTGAAGCTGCGCTGGAAAGTTAATGCTTTAAGACACTGATCCCAATTCTCTTGATTTAACTGCTCTGTTGGTGAAGCTGAGGCCAGCCACCTGGCGCAGTGTGTAGACCAAATGTTCTGTGGGTCCATTTACAACCTTGCTGGAGTTGCCTGGGGGTGGACTCCATATGAGCCAGCCCAGCCCATCTCTGGCTTTTTAAGACCTGTGTTCTCTACTAAACCTGTCCTTTCCTTTAAAGACTTCACTGTAACTTCTGTGAGAGGAACATGGTAAAAATGGCAAATATTAACAGTAACCTTTTACTGTACCTCAATACAGTCTTCTGATAGAATATTATGTAGAAATATATAAGCAATATAAATGTGTCTGCTGGTTAGAAAGGCTTCCTTTCTTCTTAAGGTTATTTTTTTTGGTATTACAAAGTCTAAATTTGTAGCCAGTCTTAAGTAGTAGTGGCCAGATGGGGGAAGAGGAGTTTTACTCGAGGTCCCTAGAAACTAAATTTTCACTCATAAGTAGCAGCACCTTTTGCCTTGTCACTGAGTGCAAGTTTGGGCCCTGTGTCCTTTTAACAGGTCAGCACATCCAGAAAGTAAAAACAGGTTTTCTTTTGGTCCCATTGTGCTCAGAGAGCTTCAGAATTATTTTCTTGCTGATGATCTTCTCCTGAACATGAACTGTGGAATTTATCATATTGGAGGAGAAAAGTGTGACTTACCTGGAAGGATAGGAATGGATGAAAGAAGGACTTAGGTTGCCCCAGAAGGTAATACTCTTTTGCCACAAGTCAAAATTCATGTCCAGATGATTGTACTTCCTTTCTTTAATCTGGCTTCTTTAGCTATTCCAGTCATGCTGTATTTTTATGAGCTATGCTGCTGGTACTCATCAGTTCTTCATCTGCCTATCAAAGTGGGATTCCCTTTCAGTCCTCAGGAGTGAGATCCTTTGTTCTGTCTGGCTCCTACATCAGCTCCAATCCAAATGGCAGCCAAAGCAGCTGGGGACCTCTAGCTCATTGCTGCAGTAAAAAGTAGTTGTCTCATAGTTGTACCCTTCTGCTGTGTTCCTACCAGCTGTGGCTAAGCACTCTTCTTGTCTAGTCATTTCTTTTTGCATTGCTCTGTCTCTCCCCTGATGGCTCCTTTCAGATTTTCTTTCTAATAAGAAATAACTAGTAAGTTTCTGGGCATCATGTTTTCCATGAAGGAAGAAAAAGAAATGAAATGTTCTTGGCAACATTTTGTACCCAGAGGCTTGTTTGACTCCTGTTATTCCTGATCTTTCTTCCCATTCTGCTATGAAGAAACAGGGACCTTCCATACAAGCTAGATATGTGTCTCCATACACAGGTATATATTAATTGGTCAAGTCTACACCTAGATCTCTTTATTCTTTCTTCTTATACTCATCCTACAAGCCTAGCCTGTGTTGCTCTGATGTGGTCCCACATTACTTTGTTAAAAGCAAAGTGAGACTTTGATGCCCATATCACTCCTCTTCTGCTCTGTAGTATTAACTATGTCTGCCACTGTCCTCCTTTTGAAATATTCTGCTGTTGGCTGTTCTGCTCATCTGAAAAAGGGGGTTTTGGTGACAGTGTGTGCAGAGTACCTGTGACAGGTTTTGTACGTGTATCTATTCTGCGTGGTTGCCTTTAATAACACCTTTAAAACACCTTTGAATCTCATCCTTTATTACTAGCTATTAAGTAACTTCCTGCATAGCAATTCTGTCATTGTGAGTTTAGTTAACGTGCTTATATAGCTACAAATAATCTCGTTCCACCTAAGTATGTCTTTTATCCCAAATAGTAAGTATTCCTTTGTGAAGTGAGCTAACAATGCGTCATTTGTAACACAGAAGTTAATGGGAACCTGAATGAAATAAGGGTTAGTGACCTGAAACTTCTCCATTTGGTAAGTACCTCAATCCCAAGCAGGTTCAGTCATAATTATTTTAGCTAGGTAGAGAGAGAAATCAGTTCCATCAGAGGCAAAACATTACAAGTTAGGAAATGGGATCTGTGCGTACAGGCATGCTGTGATCGTGTCACTGCATGGGGTATTGAGTACAGAGGAGATTACGTTCAAATAATCCCTATCTTTATGATAAAAAGGAAAAAAAAAAATTATATAAGCCTTTCTAAAATAATGGCATGAAGACAGCAGCATGAGTGGTTAATGGAAACCTGAACTGTCTGTATGAGCCAGGGACAATATTGGGGTGGAATTTAGAGTTGTTACTGAAGGGAGGGAGCTGCAGAATTTGCACGAAATTGGCCTTCTGAGGTCTTCAAGAATGGTTTCTATTTCCCTCTAGAGGAGGATATAATACACCTAAAAAGCTAATATTTCTGTTCAGTGAAGACCTAAGGATAGGTAACGTAAGTAAACCAGTTTGTCCTCATGGAGGCTATACTAACATAACTGTAGATGTATTTTCATATTTTTAGCTCTATTATTTCCCTCTATAAATAAGCCCCAGATATTTGGGGAGGAACCAGTCTTCTGTTAGGAGCAAGAAAAAAATAAATAAGCAAAAAGACCCAACTGAACAGAAAACCCAGGATGATGTGATGAAGCTCAAATACTGACTGGTCTGAAATATAATGATCCTGAGGAATGGGGAAGATTATAGCCCAGGAGCTTTGATATATCCTATTTCTGTCAGCTCTAACTGAGTTGGAATATGCTTGGTCCTACCTTTCAAGGAACTGTTCATCTGGATTTAAATTTCACAAATAAATTTAAAGAAACAAACCCAGAGAAGCTTGTTTGTTATGCCTGTGATACCACTTCTTATCTCTGAATTAATTTGATCAGTAATCCCCCTTGAGAGGTTTTTGAATTTCTCTAGAACTTGTATCCTTCAGAGAGCTGAGCTGATGTTCTCCCAAGTGGAGAGTGGGGGTAGG
Organism: Cacatua alba; assembly: GCA_024361745.1. Taxonomy (NCBI): domain Eukaryota; kingdom Metazoa; phylum Chordata; class Aves; order Psittaciformes; family Cacatuidae; genus Cacatua; species Cacatua alba. The sequence continues at coordinate 21,041 of JANEMJ010019078.1, read as the reverse complement.
GGGGTGGGGGAGTTGTCCACCTGGTACAGCATTTCCCATCTGCCTCAAACACATTTAAAAAGCAAAAAAAAGGCCTTTATATGAGTTGCATTCACAGCTCGGCTGACACTCAACCCTGCGGGATGTAACTTGTACTTCCCAGTCGTCATACATCTAAGGAAATTTTTTCTAGCTGTGCTCCTGGGGTCAAGTAGGGCAAAAGAAGAAACAGATAAGAAGTAAGTCCCACCAGTCCTCAAGTAATGATTTTTTGAATAGCCAAGCCATTAAAGCCTTTCACAGCTGTATTTTCATTCTTGTGAAGAAATGTAGCTTGCAAACACAGGCCTACTGATGAGGGTTTGGATTCCATGTAAGGAAGTTGCTGAGATTTATTAAGCAACATATTCATGACAGACTTGCCAGCACTAACTTTGCTGCTTCTATAGAATTACCTTCAGGAATACACTTTCATGGCCATCCGCTAACGTGGATCATCTATGGAACATTTGTGTTTGTAGTGAATATGTTTCCAAAGTGCTGTGGACAAGTATCTGTGCTGAATAGGTGCCATTTGAAGTCCTGACTATGCAGTTAGCACACCCTGCTTTGATGGAGACCTCATAGCAGCCTTCCAGTGTCTGAAGGGGGCCTACAGGGATACCAAGAAGGACTCTTCATTAGGGACTGTAGTGATAAGACAAGGGGTAATAGGTTCAAACATAAACAGGGGAGATTTAGGTTAGATATAAGGCAGAAAGTCTTCACTGTGAGGGTGGTAGACACTGGCACAGGTTGGCCAGAGAAGCTGTGGCTGCTCCATCACTGGCAGTGTTCAAGGCCAGGTTGGATGGGGCTTGGAGCAACCTGGTCTAGTGGAAGGTGTGGCATGGGGTAGGAGCTCGATGAATGAGATTTTCTGTGGGGCTCTTTTCCATCTCACTGATGTGTGACATTTCCATCTTCAGTTTTGATTAAATTTCCCTTAATTAGCCCATTAAGCTAAAACCACCAAAGCTAATGATTAAAATGCTGGCTAACTGATGATCTGGTTTCAGTGGAATTTGAAAGACGTTATATTTCTAAATGAATAGTGGCATTAAACTGGAGAAGGGAAAATTATGAACTATTTGTTGAAGAAATGCTGGTCTCAAGAGAATGTTTGTGCTAAAACTGCATTCATGTTAGGAAAAAAAATCAGATCAGTAGGCAACCAGGGCAGCACTGATGGTCCTAACAGTGTTTAACATTCATTTGGGTTTTGTATTTTTGAAGCATTTCTGTCATTTTTTTAGTCCTGGTGAACTTCAGGCAACTTCTCAAGTGTTCTGGTCCCAGTGTTCCTGCAGGTGGAATCAGCAGGGCTGTCTCTTAACTTGATTGAACTGAAATAAAAGTAAAAAGCAATTTTTTCTGTTCTTATATGGACATGTTAGATAGGACTCCCTTCAGTGACACAAATCCTGGTTTGTGTCATGCCTGTCTGTTCTCAGGGGCTGGTAATTCCCAGAAGAACAACACTTTATTGTCTGAAGAGGCATGACAGGAACAGTGCATCAAAGGATAACACCTTGGGGCATGAAGCTTAGGTTCTGCCAAGGAAATTGCCTGAAGCTGTTTTCAGAAGTATTTAGTTGCCTGAAGGTATAAAGAAGGTGCACAGTAGCCTTTGAAGAAGTATGTCTCTTATGCAACCTGAGATAAGAGTCTGCAGAAGTGGATGGAAAAACTGACTTGGAGGAACTGCTTATTTGTCTTTGTAATTCATTTCCAAACCTTTAGCACTTCACAAACATAAATACACATCAAAATGTGTACATCTCCAAGTGACATTTAGTGTGCATCCCCAGGAAACAGGACGAAGATCAAATGCATCAGAGACGCAGTTCCAGTGGTCCCTTCAATGTAGCACCAACATTCACTGTGTGCAGAACGTCGATTTTTAGATACAACCAAAAGTCATGTAGCTGAATCTTACCCTACCTCTTCCTGGAGGTTTCAGTAGCACACAGCAGGGAGGGAGAAGCTTCTACTGAGCTGTGGCCTGTAGTTTAGAGTTATGTAGGTGCTGGTTCTCCATAACATATCAAATTGGGACCTCTGGTGGTTTGGGACCTGTTTCACATGTGGTTCATCTGCTGCTGGCACAATAACTTATTGTAGATCAGAGCCCACTTTGTCTGTCCAACAGCTTCTGTTTAAGACTCACATGGCATGTCTGGAACTGAAGAGCTTATGTTTACGCTAGAGCTTGTAATTTCAGTTGAAGTATTATGGGATGTCAGCTGTGGAGCAAATGGGCAGGAGGCAAGGGGGACAGCCAATGTAATTGGAAGTGAGTTCAACATCCAAGGATTTTACGTTCCTTCCAGTTTTCCTCCTAGATGTACCCAAAATGGGTTTCAAATATACCAAGTAAGAACTGTGAGGCTTCTGGCAGTGTCAAACTGCAGTTGCATTTTGTATGAATTGAGAAGGCAAACAATAGATTCTTCTGATCTTCAGATTTGTTTGGATGGAGCTGCCACTTTCTGAGTTGATGAAGACAGATCATTTAGCAATGAAAATAATGTTTTGCTATTTAGAGTTTCCTTTGATGCTAGGGATATTCTTCCATCACCATATTCACTGTTCTTTATGTCAATCACCCACTTTTTCATAGCAGCTGCTTGTATCTTTAGAACATAAAAAGTCAATTTTAGGAATATCTCCTTGAATATCTCCCCATATATCTCCAGAGAGCAAGAAATTTCAGTATTGAAGCATCATTGTTTTGCTTTACCAGAAATAAAGCAGGAGGAACATAGTAACTGCATCAACTCTTCTCTTCTATAGGTGGACCGTGTTCAGTTCTAAAACCTTTGCACCTTCCAGGGGTTGCCAGGAGTGTTTTCTGTTGAAGTTTTTGCTTTAGTTGGGTCAGCTTTTCTGACTGTGTCCCCATCTATAGCTTAGCAAGAGCACCAGTTGCAGAAGCAGAAAGAATTTCAGATCCAGCACTGTGAATAAAGGACTAGAGTCTGTGAGAATTAAAAAAATCTGCTGGTGTTTGATTCTTGCTGCAGTGAAGGGACAGGATTTCTACAGCCTATTTAAATAAATAGGGCTGCTCCTCAAAAATACCTTGTTCTGTCATCAGTTTCTTGTCTAAACTGGAACACATGCAAGAATTCACTCTCTGGCTGAATGCTTATATCTAGAAGACAGAGCAGGAACCGTCAGCAATAAATCTACATTAAAGAGACCCATGAATGGCTTAACTTCTCTTGGTGTAAAACATCAAGATAAAACAGAGAATGAGTTTTAAATAGTATGTTGTGTTCTCTTGCAGCTTGTTCTACAGCATGTAATAGTTTTGTGTTTTTATAGTCTTGATGCAACCTCTCAGCATTGTATCTGACTTCAGGGCCATGGTTGGCTGCTTTTAGAAATTGTTCTCCTTCCTAAGCAGAATATTATAATTTTACGTGGCAGATATGCATCAGGAGAACATGAACTTGCTAAGCTAAGAGAAAATCTAAATCCATGAGTGGGCTAAATTAATGCATGGTCAATATATTTCGTTGTTGGTTATTTTCATTCTTCCTGTTGACTTGTAATATCACTGAGGGTGAATTTACAGTGATCTTTCTTCTTGTAACATACAAGTGGCAGAACTTCCTGGCAAAAGCCAGCTGACAGTGTGGAAGTGATTTAAGCCAAACCTGCTTAGCTTCTACAAGGAGATAATGAGTTCTGCACTTCTATGGACTACCCATAGTGTCAGTTCCTCTCTTTTGTGACTGCTGGAACTGTTAGATAACCTTTGCTTCCTAGAGGGTGGATCAACACCAAATACTTTGTAAATTGGTTTCAGCCTTTGATTGCCAGTTCCTTTTAGAAATTCCAAATTAATTCAGGAGCCCCAGCCTACTTATTTTTCTTAACACTTTAGAGTGTAAATAATTTGTGAGAATAAAGTCACTCAGGTGCCTGATTTTGTGTGCACGTGTGTGTGTCAGAAGCCAGGGGACTTTATTTTCTGTCCTCACACACACACATACTTGCATCTACTTTTTGTCTATCTATATTCATGTACAGGTTCCCTCAGATCACCTTTGATATCTGGTGAGGATACTTTCTCTGTCAATTTAATATTTTTATATTAATAAAAGAAGAAAACCTTTTTTTTCCCATTCTAAAACTGCTTTAATTGTGAAGAGCTCTGAGTTTCATGTCTTTAACAGAATTTAATCCCTGTTCTTCCAATCTGTGCAGGTTTTGGTTTCAGATCATTGCTTCATGGGAAGAAGGGTCTGATGCCATTATTGCTTTTGACAATGTCTCCCTTAGTCTGGACTGCTATTTAACAAGTAAGTTTTCCTTTTATCTGCAAGTGACTTGTCTTTTATTTCTCACGTAATTGAAATTTGGAAAGGGGTTGAAGCTGTGGGGAAAGGATTTGGTGGTGTTATCTTCAAAGGAGTCTTGAAATTGTAGAGATATGTTTCAGAAATAACTGTGCTTAGATGGAGGAGACCATTCAGATGCGTACCTTATTAGTGGAGCCGACCAATGAATGGCTTCCAAGTTTGGCAGTAAGTGGGCAATAAGACATATGGTGTGGGAGCGTCAGGTTCCAGCTGGGACAGTAGCATCACCTATCTGCCCAGCCTGATGCAGGAGCCAATTTGTGATTATAGTGTTCCACATGACCTGGTTTGCTGTGTGACAGTTATCAAAATGAATGGCAGTTGGACTCTGGCTAGGAAAAGAGAGGCATCCTGTGATTGACACTAACTTTGCAGTAACACTGGGCACAATTCTCCAGTTAAATTAGACCAAGGTTATTTTATTTGGACTGGCATACATTTAAATCTGAAATGGAAACCTGGATCTTCACTCTCTCTTGGGAAAAATTTGGATTCTGATCCAGACTTTGTGATTGACTGGCCTCTAGAATATGTTCAGTCTATACCTCCACTGCCAGATTTCACCCCAGTTAGGTCTTTATTGAACGTTTGTGTCTGGCTTTATCTTTCATAATCTCATGCACAGTGAATTGCTTAATTTGTAAATGTGTTCAGTGATGTGTCACTGTATATCTCAGACCAACAACTTACATGAGGATTGGAGGATTGCTGTTCTGAACACTTGAAACTTCTTCCTTGGGTAGGGGTATTGGCTGGGGCCTGACTCTTTCCATTTATGGAGTAATACCTCTTAGTTTCTGTGCAGAAGTACAATGTACCTCAGGTTCCAGTATTCTAAAGACTTCTTAAAATTAGGCTGTAATTAAAAAAGGTTGCACATAATTTTGCTAGCTAAGAAAGAAACTTTCTAACAGTTGCTAAAGATTGTATTCTGTATTCCTGCTTCGTACCTTTATTCACTTGCTGATTTGCCCACAGCTCATTCCTGTTTATATTTCTTTTGTCACAGTCCCCATACAGCAACAAAAAGTCAATCTGTCCTTTCCTTTTAATAGTGTTATATCCTGTGACTGCAGGCTCTTATTCTTAGAGAAGCCTGAGCCCTTAATTTAGCTTCAGTTTGGTGTTACATACTAGCTCAGCCATCCTCAATGATAAACCAACCTGTAACTTCTTGTTTTCTAGTCAGTGGAGAGAAGACTCCTCGAGGTACCCCTCCAGACTCAAGCAATTTGCTCACTGGTGGAGGTGGCCAGAAGAAGTTTGGATGGGAACAAAAGCTTCTGGGAAATCTGCAGCTCAACACTGCCCCCATTTCTGGTCCAGCAGGTAATTGTCTGGTCTGTGAAGGATTTTTAGAGGTTTCCAACTAGAACAGATTTCAGTTAGATGTGGCTAAATGCAGTGTGATTCCTTTAATAATTTTTTTTTACCTTACCAAAAAGCCTTTGTTCAGAGCTTTTTCCAAGTCCCTTGCAAACAAAACAAGATCTAGAAAGCAATTGCCTTTTGCTGTTTACTGTAGCTTGGATTTTGATTGCAAGCTGGTGAAAGAACCACAGGGAGCCTCTTCATGAAGTAAAAATTGCTTTTAAACTGTAAGACAGGTTTGTTTTGTGTTGTGGTCATCTAAAAATAGACAGGAATGAAAGCAAAGTGTCCAAATTGACTGAGTCCAGCATGGGGTAACCTGAATACCCATATCTAGTTAATATGGACTTGGTTTGAAATAACATAGCTTCACTTTTTCAGTAAGATTTTCACTGCCCATTTGAAAGAGTACAAAATTGGAGGTTTTTTTTAAAAACATGATTTTTACTTAGAAATGTCAGTGTTTTATCGTCAGTGTTATTTCATAGAATAACAGAATAGTTTGGGTTGGAAGGGACCTTAAATATTATCCATTTCCACCCCTGCCACAGTCAGGGACACTTTCTACTAGACCAGGTTGTTCCAAGCCCTGTCCAACCTGGCCTTGAACACCCTCAGCACTGTGTGCAGCTGCTTCTCCTCACTTAGGGCTAGCTAGTTACCTGCCAATTTGGAATACCACCTTTAAGGTAGAGAACAGGAGTGTGGTTGCTATATGCCTTCTTTAGTTTGTCAGTAGGCCCAGGGATTTGTTCCTGCTGACTCCTTCTCTCCCACTCCTCTGTCTTAGACTTCTTTGAGTCTGTTCTGTTCTAGGTTATGTTTCACTTCGCTACCTGCAGTGTACTGTTGAAACACGTGAACTAGTGGAGTTAGCTCTGATACCAGCAGCAGTCTGGTCAGTGGTCAAAAGCTCCACACAAGCCTTCAAAGCCTGCCTGAAAAGCTGGATGTGCTATCCCACTCTATGCTGTTGTGGCAGGGCTAATGCTGGTACCTGAACTCCCTTGTGAAGCAAGCTCTGCCAGTGGAGGCTGATGGTACAGTCTGCAGCATAGGCCAAGAGTTGCCATCGAGTGGAGTTTATTGGTGTTTTATGTAGCAAGCATCATACAGCAAGAAAAGTGCAGGAGCACTGACAGGAGTCTCAGGAGACTGAGACATAAATAATGAGCCCACATGAGAGGATGCTGGGCTGGGAGGACGTCCATAGCTATTAAGATTGTGTCTAGCTCTGTTACAGATATTGTGTGTGAGCTTGGGCTGGTCACAAAGGTATAATTTCCAATGTTTTATGTCTTCTTTGAAGATCCTTTGAAGTGTTCCCTTCAATATCTGTATCTTCATTTCCTGCCTGTAAGTGGAGCCACCTTTTACTTTTAAGTGCTTTCAGTATTGCTCTTAGGTCAGTGATCTTGTGGTAGAATCTGTACACAGGTGTAGATTACGAACTTCTGTCTGATTTTCCATTAGGAATTTCAATGCTTAGGTGATGATGTAGTTCCCTAAGGCAGCTGTACATTTCCTTCTGGGGTACCTACTGCTTTAGTAACATAAAAGCCATCAGGTATCAGGTTCAGATTGAACAATGGCCTGAAGTTTGGATGCAGAGTTACGGTAAAGTGGGTGTGGGGGTGTTACCCTAGAAATCTTGTGGCTGTAGGATTGTTATATGTTGTATGAGAATTAGACCTGAAAATGATGGAACGTCTTGTAGCTCTTCTGCTCCCTATCCTGTCTGAGGAATGCATTTTAAAGAAATACGTGGATAGTAGAAACAATGGGAGTTAGATCACATGAGTGTAAGAAGAGAAGGTCACCAAGGTACTTTGAGCAATTCAGATAATTTTTTATGACCTTAGAGTGAAAATTCAAGTGATATCTAAGCCAGCTTGCCTAATTTGTGGGCTTGATCCTCTGTCCTGTTTGTGTTATGTCTAAAATTGTCTTCGGCCCTTGAGGTTTGAAATTACTCCTCCAGCAACTTTCTCTGCTTTGTGCCCTCGGTGTATACAGGGCAGAAGTCAGAAGCTACACTGCAGCTTCTTGTAGTAGGAAGTCATTGCATGTCTGAGCGTCTCCACAGCACGGAAACACCTTTTTCTTTTGTGTTGCCAAGTTCCTGCTCTCAGTAAACACTGCAGATGCTTGTTTGGTCCCTGGGCTATGCGTTTTACCCAGCTTTATTCTTGTATCTTTCTGCATCCTATAATGTATTTAAGAAACCTCAGGCTGAGTCTGTCAAAGCTGTTACTTTGATGGCCACGTATGTACTGTTGTATGAGTGAACCAACAGCATCAGTGCCACCCTGAAGTCCCAAAGACTGTGTTGACCAGTGTGAGCTCAGCCAAAAGTAATTACAGCTGTGATCTTTGGCTTGTGTGATAGATCACATGCTATAATATTTCCTTCTTAAGAAATCGTATTAAAACTAAGTACTGTGTTCTTATAGCTGAAGAGACAACAGGATAATAAAATGCCCTCCCTAAGTCCTCAAGCCAGCTTAATCTACAGAACAGGAACTACAATCTGAAAGAAAGGTACTACTTTGTTTATATCACAGGAAATCCAAAGACGACCCAAAATTGCTACAATTAATGTGGTGTTGGTGCTCTCCCAAGTTTCTGGGTGATGACCAGCCCCAACACAGAAAAATGCCCGTAGGTTTCAGATCACAGTTACTTGCAGTGCAAGGTGACCATTAGGTAGATGGTCACAGAGCATGCAAGTGCTTTCCTTTTCAATTAATGAATGACATGTTATTTGCTGAAATGCCACCTTCTTGTTGAAAGGTTGCAGGTGAAGCTTGATTCTAGAAGGAACCTGCAAAAAAACTGTAAGAAAGCCTGAGTATACTAGGAAATTGAAGCAACTTTAGTGGCACTAGGATTTTGGATTGAAATGGTTAAGTCTGTACAAAAGGCTGTGTGCTGTTTATTTTGATATAAACCAAGCTTACTTTGGCTTCATTTTTAAATTGATTGGGTATTAGTTTAAGTAAAACTGAAAGTCACTCAAACTACAGCATCTCTCTACAGGGAGTTCAACTACCAATTAAAAAGCCAATTTATATCAAACCAATGCAATTTCCTTTTATAGACAAGGCTAGAGTATGGGAAATTCAGGCATACAAAGATACAGTGAGCAATAATGACGAGCTCTAGGTAAACAAATTACTATCATGGAAACTGGAGGAGACAAAATAGGATTCTCAGTAGGAGAAAGGAGATAACAAGACACACAGCAGTTAAGCTTTAATTAAAGATTTCTGGTGCTTCTGAATAGGCTGTAAATACCATGAGGATAGCCTCCCTTTTCAGGTTTCAGCTTCTCACCTGTCCTGCTGATAACTTACTCATGTCAGTGGACACAGGACAAAAATGGTGTGTTGTGAAATGTACAAACAGTTTAACCTTTTTTCCCCTCAAATCTTGCATTGTTTTGTCCCCTCTGATCTGTATATCCATTAGCCACTGAGTGACCATGGTTTCTTGCATGGAAGCTGTCATAAAATCATTTTCTCATCCCAACCAGATTACTGTTTTCCTTGGTCCAGTCTCTTCCCCAGAACACTTAGTGGTTGCACAGATTTTGTCTTTTGCATGAGGGAGAGTCCTCTTATGAGTACTTACGTGGCTGTTTCTCGGAAGAACTCTGCGTCACATTAGTTAATCAGATGAAGGAGCTGAAAGGAACAGTGGAGCAAGTATTAAGTAAAAGAAAATTACATTTGGTTGCTCTTTGTGTGCAATTATACTAACTGAACTGTTGGCATAATGCAATAAAGGTATCTGCAGAATTGTATTTTTGTATTAAGCATCAGTTAACACAGTGAATAACAGCTCATTGCCCACCCCCCAACAAAAACAGCATCTTGCATAGTGATAGAAAATGTTCAGAGACTGATGGTGGGATCTCAGATTATGTAGGCTTGAAATCTTTTATTGCATTTCCTTTCTCTGTAGTATTGAAAATGGCAAAGGTGTAATACTGAAAATCAACATGCAAACTGATCCCAACACAGCAAAGTTGGATTGGCATAACTGTTCTACAGAGCTAATTATACAATTAAAATAAACAGGGCAACTCACACATTTTAGACCTAGGTTTTAAAGCTTCTCACACTTAATAGCAGTTTAAACTGTGTAGAAACTGCTATAAATCTCTGGAAAGGTTTTGAAATAATTTTGCCACCTCCACCCAACTTGGTCTTTGTTGTCTAACATGCGTTTCTACTATCTTTTGTAATTGTGAACAAACAAATTGCAGAAAGTTAGTACATGTCTCAACACCCTTGGTGGAGGACTCCTGCTATCTCTTTAAGTGAAACATAAAAGGGAAAAGAAATTAGTTTTCTTCATGCTGCTCTTTTAGTTTCTGGTTCCAGAAAGTAGCAAGAAACAAGCTGTTCTCATTGCTGTTCAAAGTCAGCAATACACTTGTCCTATTATACTAACCACAGATACTTTCCTACAAGGATGCCCTGATAGTGTTCCCTTTATATGGACACTTAAGAAGAACCTAAAGTCTGAATCAAGCTTTGAGTATTTCTTTAAAATGATACTCAGGGTCAATCTGGCATCCATTTGTCATCACTGCAGATGCTCTTCTGGTTGAACTGAAAAACATGTCCACATCTTCCGTTACTGTCCTCATTTAGAAAGTAGAAAGACAGCTGGATTTCTCTTAGTCTAGCTGCACTTGTGTAACCGGTGCTGGTATTGCTGGCAAGACTCACTAATTTCTATGATCATATTATATCCCATCGGTATCATTCTGTAGACACATTGTCATTGTGAGCACAACCTAGTTCTGCCACTTACCATCATCTTTCAAACCCCTGCCCCATTAATCTCTGGCAAACTTAATCCTGGAAAAGGTATTGATCTTAAATTGCTGCTCACAGAACATGTTAAACAGCAGAACTCAAAGCAAATTTGAAAGGTTTTTTCCTTCCTTACCTCAATATGTTTCTTATATATGCTTGTAGTATATTTTGCCTACAGACAGACTTTTACTGTGACATGCAGCATACATCAACTTTGGAATTACTGGTAATGCATAACTGAGGGTGCTCATGCACCGAGTAAAATGCATATCCCTTCACACATGCCATGGTGCTAACAGCAGCCAAATGTTAGTGGAGATTAAGATGGGCAGTTTCCTATAAGTCTCTGATTTCCCATATTGGCCAAATATTGTAAGGGAGCTTGTGAATGTTTTTTACAAATAGATGAAGCAAGAGTTCTGCTTGTTCATGGCATCAAGTTTAAGGATATTTGTCTTTGAGGAAGAAGTAAAATAAACTAACAATTGCCTTTGGAAGTTTAGCTACAGGGGTTCTTATGCCCCTGAAGCGTGAGACCTTATAGCCTTTATTAATGTATTTTTTCACTCTTTTGGAAGTAGGAATAACCTCTTGGCCTGAACAGAGCTTGTGGCAGTGAGTTCCACAAACTGCGTGCACATTGCTTTCAAGTATTGATGCATTTCAGTATTGTATTACTCTAGGTTCCATAATAAGCCAAGTACTTGGTGGCTTGGTTGGTAATTTTCTCAAATCACAGTAAAGTTTTGGTTTGGAATGAGTTGAACCTTGGTTCAAACCAGTTTAACAAATGCCAGTTAATACATTCAGGCCCTTGAGGAATAGCTAAAATGCCTATGTCTGTTTTGTGGTGTGGAATTTATGTGCTATATGTGCCAGTGAAATTGCCTTCTATGTTAGAAGTACAAATGTGCTTTAAGCTTTGCTCCATTGTTTTCTTTCATTGTTGCTGGTTGCTGTTGGCCAGCAGTGCTGCCCTGGGCTGCAAGGAGTATCAGCGCTTCAAATGAATTAGTCATTTTAAGTCTTGTGGGGTTTTGTTCTTTGTGTTTTCCAAGAGCAGAACATTATTCCCCTTTGCAGTGGCTGCAGTCCAGTGCCTTGACTGCTGTATATTTTACATAGCTAGCCAAGCTGTGTGAAAAATAGAATTTTTGCAGTGCAAAAGAAAATGAGCATGAGTGGCTATGTGTGTAAATGTATCAGGAAATCTCATTTGGAAAGGAAAAATGGGAAGAAGGATTTGGAAAAAAAAAAAAAATCTGTTCTATTACAGCCAAAATGTCATTTTTTGCAAAATGTTGTTGCTGAGACCTTAGAAATGTGCTGGGGAGATTGCCAGGGAGCTTGAGGAGGGCAGGTGTGTGGGTGAACAGGCAGAAGACAAAATGCTTCCTCTGTCATGTTTCTTGTGAAAGTGGGGATCATAGAATCACAGAATTAAACAGGTTGGAAAAGACCTGTAAGATCAAGTCCAACCATTCCCCAGCACTGCCAAGTCCATCCCTAAACCATGTCCCTCAGTGCCACATCTACAGGTCTTTTAAATACCTCCAGGGATGATGATTCCACCACTGCCCTGGGCAGCCTGTTCCAATGCCTGACCACCCTGTCGGGGAAGAAATTGTTCCTAATATCCAGTCTAAACTTCCCCTGTTGCAGCTTGAGGCTTTCCTCTGGTCCTGTCACTTGTTCTTTGGGAGCGGAGACCAGCCACCTCCTGGCTTCATCCTCCTTTCAGGCAGTTGTAGAGAGCAATAAGGTCCCCCCTGAGCCTTTTCTTCTCCAGAATAAGCCCCCCAAGTCCCTCAGCCGTTCATCATCACACTTGTGCTCCAGGCCCTTTACCAGCTCCTCTGACCTTCTTTAGACCCCCTCTAGCACCTCAGTGTCTCTCTTGTACAGATAATGAACTGGTGTATAAATTATTCACTGAAACATGTACCCCAATTCTGAATCTCAGTGTAATCTCCACTTCTTTTCTTTTTCCCCCGCCTTAAACAGGAATTTGCAGTTTCTAATCCCAGTTAACATTTTCCAACTGCCAATGACAGAATATGTAGAGGCCCTACATTTAATTACTGTTAGTTTTCATCGTGGGAATGTAAGCTGTTTCTGGAAACTGGACATCTGTAACTTACGTAAAGTTGGGCAAACTTCTGAAACTACGAGTTGTTTGGGAAGATTTAGACTGGAGAGTCCTGCTTCTTTTCCCATTGTATGTGTGTGAGGTGCCTGTCACATGCTGCAGAAGGAAGCTCTGCAGTATGCGACAGATCACAGTTGTGCACCAGTGGAAAAAAATCTATGCTTAAGGATTTTTTATTCACTGCTGCTGCTTTAGTCTTTGGTGATCAAAATAATGCTTCAGATTGAATTACTGTAAACTGCTGTGGCATGCAACAACCTGTAGAAATGCTGTCTTTGAGATCATGAGACATGCTGTAGTCATTTCTAGAATCAGGAGAAAATCAATACTGCACAGGGAGTGAATGGGTGTTTTTAGTTAAAAAAAAAATTGGGGTGGGTTATCTAGATGCACAGTGCTGTGTTTTGTTACTGGCTTAGTGGTTTAAGATCTTGGGCTCCTCTTACATCTGCAGATTGAGGGTTGGCTTTGTGGAATGTTTAGGAGAGCAGAGGGAGGGAAGTGCAAGGTTTTTAGTCTGTATCCAGAATTGTAACTAAGACCCATCTGTCCTAATTATATTGAAATGAGGGCAACTTACTCACATGCCATATTCTGTCCCATTTAATTTAGCAGCGAAGCTGTTACATGTTGGACTGGCTTTCACTACCGCATATCAAAGTGCATATAAACAGGAGGAGGACTGTTTGCAAGTCAGTGCAGGAGTGACAAATGAGGAGATCGTGCAGCCTGGCTCAAGGTTTTGCTGAAACCCTTTCTAGTTCAAATCAGGTGCAGTCTCCACATAGACTTCACTTGGGCCAGACCTCCTTCTGCAAAGATTACCCTACTCTGCTATTGCTGAACTATGTCTTCTCCCATTCCCATCTACCATCTACCTGAGCAGAGCAAGTAAATACTTCTGCTAGTACTGACCTCAGCAGCTGCAGAACCTGGGAGGCTTTGCATATAATCTTGTATATACCACAATATATACAAGTTTACAGTAGGGCCACTTTTGAAATTTAAGATCGTAGCTCCTGTGCTCAGTTATCTCCAGGTTCCTTACATCATAGTCCCTGACATAACGTATCTGTGGTTTTTATTCCCATTACTATCATGCTTTTAAAAGAAGATTCCAAGAGCTTAGGTGCACTTTCTCTTGCTTTTACTCTCATACCGCCCCTTCACTGAAAGTGAGCCCCCTCTAGTCTGCCCTAGAGGCAGAAAATACAAAAGTTGTTCTGGTTACTTCAGCTCAAAATCTAAAGACATAACATTTGCAGAAGGAGGACATTTTTCTTCTGTTCTACCAGAGGATTGGGCTTTTAAGGAAACAGAGGGCCAAAATATGTCTTATTTTGGAATAGTTCATTGATCCGCTGTCCCTGGAACCCAGTGGGAGCCAACAGCTGCCAGTTTCAGGTCCCACTGTGCTGTGTGTTACATGTGTGGTAGTCTAGAGGTACTTTTGCCAAGGCCAGGTAAGCAGATATGTAAGGAATAAGATTTATTTAAAGTGAGTCAATCAGAAATGTAAAACTTCACCATAGCAGCAGTATGCACATGCTGTGGTCTGTCCTAGGTTTTATCACTTCCAGTTTTCCATTTTGATTCTCTTATGTTTTGGGCTTATTGTCCCCTTGAAAGTCACCAGCTTCTACCTTTGGGAACATGTTTGATGTTTCACCGAAGACATCCAAATGGCTTCTTATTGTTCCAAACAAACACACTTACCTGCCTGCTTTACTAAACATATGTTTCAATGCAGGTGGCTTAGCCCACTGGGATATTGCAATGTTATATTACTCTGACAGCTGACAGAACGAGTCTCTCATCTTCCATTTTGTGTGAGATTTTGCTTTGGGTTTAGGTTAGGTTTTTTTATTTTAAGAATAAACATAAGTAACTTCTGGTGCAAGACTGTCAATATCGGAGCTACTGAAGCATTTTGCTTTAGGAACTTTTAGACCTTGCTTTCTTAGGTGCTTTTCCCCTCTTACCTGTTGTTATTGTGGTTTTGTGGGGTACATGGGCATCAAAGGAGGAGAAGGAAACTCTTCCATTTGCTGTTTCCTAGTTTTAAGACTTTATACTGCCATCCATTGCAGAAGGATTGGAAAAATAAGTAAAATAAGTATGTAAGTATCCATATAAAACAAGTAATGGTAGCAAAATCTCTATAGGACCCTAGCAGGGGAGTTTTGAGGAGGATTTTGCAGTAAGAAGGAAGTTATTCTCTCAGAAGTACTTAGATTAGGAAGCTTTCCTAAAGTAGTAGTTTTGCATTGCTTCTTGAAGTAGTAAAGGCACTATTACAAAGGTTGGGGTTTGGTTTGGATTTTGCGTGTTTTTTTTTTTTTGTTGTTGTTGGCTTTTTCTTTTGGTGGGGTTTTTTTTGTGGATTTTTTTTTTTTTTTTTTTTTGTCTGTTTGGTGTTGGGTGGGGGTTTTTGGTTGGTTGGTTTTGGTTTTGAGGTTTGGGTTTGGTTTTTGGTTGGTTGGTTTTGGTTTTGAGGTTTGGGTTTGGTTTTTTGGTTGGTTGGTTTTGGTTTTTTTCCCAGAAATCCCAGCCACTTCATTTCTTAAAGTCCTGCCAAATTATTTGATCCATTTCATGCATTGAACTTGTTTATAAGAAGGAATTTAGCTCAATATCAGTGTTAGTTTGTGAAAAGTGTATTCAGACCTTGTGTCTGGCTAAACTAATGTCTTTCCTTGTATTTCTGCTGGGTGAATCCCTCCAGCAGCAGTAATGGTAGAACTGCTGGACTCGCTCATCCAGACACACGCAGACTATCATTTCTAGACAGATCAGCTTAGACAATAGCTCCAGATTCCAAGAAGCAGATCAAGCTAATGCTCTAAGCTAATTAGTACCAGCGATGAAGAGTCTGCGTGTGTTGTATTACATTAGTTGAAGCTGGGGAGGAAAATGGTGCCCTTTGAGAAAGCCGTAAGGAGGGCTGGCTTGCCCAACTTCAAGTAGAAATAATGTTCTTTATATATATTTCAAGTCTTTCAAGTCTTAAATGGCAGCAGAATTAACTAACAGAGTTCATTAGGTTGTGTACATTACGTTGTTAATGAGTGATAAATCATGTAACGTGCGCCAAAAATGCTTAGTCCATTTATTTACCATCTAGATCTTAGCAAATGCTGATATACTAGCAAAAATGTTAGGGTTGGTTTTACAAGGGCATTGTGGGCTTGCAACTGTGCCAGCCCTAATAACGACTCTTTAAGGCAAAGGACAGCATTTTAAGCATCATGTATTCAAATTAAAAAGTTAGATTTTTGAGGCACAGATTAGCAAAGCCTTGTTCTAGAAATCTAGTTGTACAGGGCTAGTACTTCCAGATGGTGAAAATGGGTTTAACAGGGATGCGTTGATTTACACCCGCAGAACATGCAGAGCCAAATGCTGGTTTTACAGGCCTTGGTTAGATGTTTTGCCTTCTGAAGCTTAACTTGCATCTCCTGTAAGCAAGTAATTACTCAAAATACAATTAATTTGTCGTTATGTTTTAATCACTGAGATGATGTTGATAAAACAGGGTTTTATCTAATTAACAGTTACTTTCCCATATAAAATAAATTCAGTAATCAAAGGTCTGTAGAAACTGAAGGGGCTAAAATGCACCAGTCTTGAGGTTATGAGTGTGCCATTTAACAGTCCAGAGAGCAGAGCCTCAAACTGGGTTGTCCGTGTTGCATTTTTCTCTACTCTGTGATCTTTGCCTTTTTGAGCATTTGAAAAAGTGAAGCTATGTTCATAGTTGTGATAGCTTTCAGGAGATGTGGATGAAAAGCTGTCAAATACTGAGATACACAGCACTGAGTCTTTTAAAAGAATTGTGTGAGTAGTTGTCCTTGCTAAAACCTCAGGGGCCAGATGCTTCTTTGGTCTGACGAGAGAGTGAATAAAGAGCAGAACAGCTACTTGATCGTTGGATGTTTGGGTCATGCCTTGTACATGTCCTTATTTCAGAACACTGGTTATTCACAACATGTGGTGCCAGTGGACCCTATGGCCCCACACAGAGCCAGTGCAACGATGCCTACAGGAACTCCAACCTCAGTGTAATTGTAGGAGCTGAAGGGATTCTCCAAGGCATTCAGATCTGGAGAGTACCAGCAACCAACACATACAGGTAAGGGAACCATCTCTGGTTGTCATGATATATCTTTGTGTTTGAAACATATCCAAGCTGCAGATATGTGCTAGGCATATATGAAGTATTATATTCAGAAATTTGGCTTGATCTGCTTGGGTTTTACTTCTCCTTGATCCTGTTATTTCCAACTTTTCCAGTCTCAGATTTGTTGTCTGGAAGATGCAGCTTGTTGGTGAAAGAGGAAAAGAAAGAGAAGCAACCATCTGAGGCAGACACATCTTTAGCCTAAATGGTCACAGGTTAGGAGAGCTCTAGAAGTAGCTGAAAATCAAGTGTTTTGACCTCCCCAGGCCAAGGGGCATGCATCTCCTATATGCCATCCATTGAATTCTGGGATCAACATGAGTTTTTCCCACTCTTCACCTAGCATAGGAGGCACAATCTATGTCAGCATATCTTATAGCACAGCTTGCATCAAGCTCTGCTCAGCATCTTGACTTTCCTGAATCTAGGCATGGTAAGTTGAGCCTGAAGCCTGGCTCACTGCTGTAGAATTGATTTTGGAAGCCAGCCACCTAGATGTTGGGCTCTGTGATACTGAGGGTTCTAATGCTTAAATCCCTCTGTGGAGTTATTTTCAAAGGGAGATGATCAGATACAGCTCCTTAATCAGATTTTTACCAATCATTTTTTCTTTTTGCTCTTGCTGGGGAAAGAAGTATATCAAAGATCAGTTCGCTGTATCTGAATGGCAACAGCAAGCCATTACATGCATCAGTTTGTAAGCAGAACTGTCTGTTCGAATCAATGACTGACTAGTGGTGGGGTTTTTATGCAACATTCCCTATTGAAAGCAATGATGGTATCATGGATTTCAAAGTAGAACATTCCACTGAAGGCTTTGAACAAAATTCAGTTAAAACTTACTGGCACCTTCTTTTTTTTTCTCTTTATTGAAGAAGAATATTAGTATTGAGGATAGATGTCAGTCTTTAACAAGTCTACTGCAGTTTTGAGAAACTGGCTAGACTAGGCTATGCACAAGATCTGCCTGAGTGCCTATTACCGCAAGGATTGATGGTAATGAAAAAGCATTAATGATATTTTACTCAGCTATCAAAAATGAGTTGCCTGAGGTGAACAGAATTTTTCAGGACCAGCATTCAGTAAATATGGTTATAAAGTATAGCCCAAAAGAGAAGAGGCAATAAACTTACAACATTGTCATTTCTTTAATATCACAGTGCCCAAGAAGAGCCAGAATTCCAGTGCAACTGTAGGCTGATTTTTGCTATACAATACAAACCACAGGTCCTGCAGGGAGGCCCTGTCTATTTAAGTTTTGTAAATGACCTAACAGACTTTTAGGTTCTGTGTAGATAATAGATGGATAATGTCAGTGGTAACCCATATGTAAATGGATGACATTCTCTTCTGCACCTCTTAATGCTCTGGTAGAGAATTCACAGCCTGGAGAAAAGAGACGGCAATTGTGAGTTTAAATTAACTTGACATCTTCCTGATTCTGTGCTGCTGAAGGGGCAGCAGAGTACCCCAGTACAGCATAGCCCTTGGAAAATGTCAAGTTGCAGTATCAGTTCTAGGGCTTTCCAGAGTCTGGACCCACTGCCTGTATTTAGCTCTCCCCTGCAGGCTTGCTGTACTGTGGATGCTCTAAGTTATCTTAGCCATTTCCAGTATAGCTTACCCTGAGATAAAACCCTCCAGCTGGCTGTTGGGCTCTTAAGAAAGTTGTTGTTATGCCGTATCAGTGTGTTTTACACTGTGTAATGTAGAGCAGTGAGTTACACTCCTGATAGTTGCATGAGAAGGATAGAGTTTGTGTAGACATGAGGCAGGATACGTGTTACTAAAGTGCAAAGACAGAAAGCTCAACTTTGCACAGAACTCTACTAGCACAAGCTAACGACACCCAGAAAACCCCACCATGTATGAAGGTCTGTCAAACACTGCAGGTGGCTTCATTTGAAGACTGGAGTCCTATATGCTTCAGTGCTGATATGGACAAAATCATATGGTTTGCTCCCAAGGAGCTGCACATTGTGTAACAATAAAATTAGGCAATATAAAAGAATGTTTTTCTTTTCAGATTTCCTTCTAAGCCTTCAGAATGTCTTGCCATCCCATAGCTAGGCCTGTGATTAAGTATGAGAGAAGTGAACTGTAATAAATTACACGTTACCAGCCATTATGCAAATTCTTTCAGTTTTTAAGGCAAGAGTGTTTGGTTCATTTTGCCGAGTGCTCCATTTGTTGTCATTTCCACTGTCCTCTCTTTTCTTTGGTCTCTTCTTGTAAGGTAACACAGGAACACAGCACAGTGGAATGCAAAAAGATGTCCTAAGTTGTCCAACCCAGGCACTGGGTTTTCTCATATCCTCAAAACTAGCTCCAGGGTTTCCCATGACCTGTCTACCTAGAGGTGTTATTTTTCTCCAGCCCTGGTTTGCACAGCCAGTGCACTCTGCTCATCCTGATTCTTCCTGAAGATAGTTTTCTTTTTCAGTTCCTACAACTATCATAGAAAAAGAAAAGGAAGAAGACAGCGGAAGGTGTTCTGTGTTCTGAGTATAGCTACTCAGGGTGGTCTAAATCTTTCTTCAGGGCCAATATGGTTAAATGAATTCCTCCTGTAAAAGAAAGTTTTGCCTAAGGAAAGGGATCCTGCTAAAACTTGAAGTCAAGATAACCCATCTGTTTAAATAGCGACACCCATTTTGAATAAGGACTGACTGTCACCTGAATCTACCAGGTTTTATTTGTGTGCAACTTTTGAATGAGGCCAGAATGGTTTCTCCTGACCTCATTGCTGGTATACAAAATCTGTTCATACACATTAAAATATGGCCCCTACTTGCAGCCAATTAGCCCGGCCAGCTTGCTGTGCCTGACAGTGCACCTCATTAGCCATTACAGAATTCTACTGCAAATCAACTCAGTCTTCGGATTCGTGCAGCATCTGTTCAGGGTAGCCCAGTGCTATGTGTCCATCACTTTTCCTGCTGGCTCCAGTGCAGCCTTACTGAGGAATGATTGCTTTGGTTATCAGCAGTGGCATGAACATAATCGTGTCACACTGGGAGGATCTAATGTGCTTTATGGAGCACTTGATGCTCTATAGTTGCTTCAACGTCAGAACTGCTCCATGCTGGCTGCCTCAGAGCAGTATCACAAGGTGAGTTCTTCATGCTAATCACAAAGGCAAGTTGCTGGCAAAGAGTGAGCTGGCTGCCCAACCTGTTCAGGGTGCTCACATGTAGTGGGCGCTGCTGGTTTGTTCTGCTTGTAGCCTGTTTGCATGTGACTGTGCTGGGCAAAGCCCAACCTGGTGCTAGAGGAAAGGAAGAGTTAAAGCAGGGCACCTATACTGTAACTGGTTGGAAGCTGAAAGGGCTGTGTTCTCAGCCCTGCAGTCACTGTTTATATGCTCCAGGTTGAATTTTGCTCTCCTGAAAATAGCTGCAAGCTACTAATGTCAGTGGAGAATCACCTGCTTATTTCAGATCTATGTTGAGCTTATACCACCACTGAACTGCTCAGGAAGTTGAGTAATTCTGTCTTTTGTTGCAGCAGAGATGTGTGTTTTATCATGATTATAAAGTGCTTTGAAATCCTTTGGCAAAAGCTGCAAATTTTTTATGTACTTCGAAAGGGGGAGGAGAAGCTGAGCAGTACAGTGGTACAGCCAAATCTTTGGGACCTTGGAATCCTAAGTCCCAGAGTGCAGCAGTCTGTATATGCAACCTAGCCACCCCTTGCTGGAGACAATGAGATGTTCATGGTGACTGAGTTTAGCTGGGAGGCTTTTGCCTTTCTTGTTTACTGCAGGTAGTGTCATGTCCATCTACTCTTCTATACTCCTCTGATCCTGGGAATAGGAGAGCTGTTTCCCGTCTGGTCCATGCTACCACGACCAGTTATGCTGTCTGCTTTCTCAAATCTCCCCGTCAGTCTAGTGCTTGATGTTCTCTTTAGCCATATGTGCTGTACTTACCAGTTCTTCTGCTTCTGTTCTTTCTCTTCCTTGCTGCAAACCTCTCAAGCGTATGCCTTTTGGGAAACAGGATGTGTTTCATATATTAAAGTTTGAAACTTTTTTTTTTTTTTTGTCCCGCACGACATCCTTGTCTCTAAATTGGAGAGACATCAATTTGATAGATGGACCACTCGGTGGATAAAGAACT
>JANEMJ010019077.1:0-20698 GCA_024361745.1 Cacatua alba | reverse complement strand
TAGGGATGCTGGGGAGGGACTCTTCATTAGGGACTGTAGTGATAGGACAAGGGGTAACGGGTTCAAACTTAAACAGGTGAAGTTTAGATTGGATATAAGGAAGAAGTTCTTTACTTTGAGGGTGGTGGGGCACTGAAATGGGTTGCCCAAGGATGTTGTGAATGTTCCATCCCTGGCGGTGTTCAAGGCCAGGCTGGACAGAGCCTTGGGTGACATGGCTGAGTGTGAGGTGTCCCTGCCCATGGCAGGGGCGTTGGAACTTGATGATCTTAAGGTCCTTTCCAACCCTAACTATTCTCTGATTCTAGGATTCTACGAAAAGGACTTAATTTTTATCCAAAATGGAGCCTGTCTCCCTGAGAACTGCCTATGTTGTATGTTCTTTTGCTTTCCTAAACAAGTTGAACTCCACAGAACTTTCTATGAGATCTTGGACTCTCACTGGGGCTGTCTGGCTGACTCCAGCCTCCGTGATGTAGATAATTTTTAAAGTGAGACTTTGTCTGTTACCTTATTGTTCCCGCTTTGGGCCTACTTTTGAGGTTGGTTCAGTTTGTAGTCCCACCTCTGGGATGACTGGGTCCCGTTCGATGGTTGGTTTGTCCTTCTCTTTGGGATGGTTTGGTCCTTTCTAAAATCTGCCTAATTCACTTGAGACTGGTATTACATAATCATGTAAGTAGTCTATCATAAGCATCTGCTGTTATACTGGTGATAAGTTGCCTTGCTAATGATAAATTTGTATTAACCTGTAACAGTTATTTTTTGTTACTATATCGATTGTTGCTATTTGATCGGTTGCTGCTGTTATTGACTACTACCATATTATTGATTGATACTATACTATTGATTGCTGATAGTGATTTGTAATACCTGGAGATATATATATACACACACACGCCTTATCATTTGTATGAAAAGCCTCCATCTTTTTGTGCATTACAGGATCCTACAAAACCATGGTAGCAATCTCTATACACACATAGGCTGGCTAACCCTTTAGGTCATGACACTTAGCAACTGAATATAGTCTTACATTTTTTTCATGCATTTTGTCTTGCACTGTGTAATCTCCCCTAAGTGCCCTGTCATGCAGCTAGGCTTGCTCCAATGCAATAAAACACAGGCATGTTGATGGGGGAAGGAAACTGTGACAAGTTCTTTGGCTAAAGGTGTTATCAAATTCCACTTCAACTTGATCTGCATGTTTACAAACAGGGGTGTGTTGCTGAACCTTTCTATCAGAGATGATGCTTCTGCTGGCACTGCTGCTGCATCACTGCCAATAAAATAATACCTTCTGGAAACAGCATACTGTCATTGCTGGTTGTCAGTGCAAGTAATCATCTCATGATAAACTCCTCTGAGCAAAACTTCTGTTATATCTGTTTGCTTGGTTTCTTCTTAATTGTGTCAAAGTACTTATTTTCAAGTCTCATTAACAGGATTCTTTCTTTCACCATTGTAACCACAGATTGTTTTCCTCAGATTTATGTCACTTTCTAGGAGGAAAGAAAGGATTATAACTAATTTTTCACTTTTTTTTGACTCACAAGGTACCCAATAATGTGGATCAGTGTGCAGTGAAGACTGACTGAATCTTGTTTATCAGAAGTCCTGGCAAATAGCCACAGTCTAGCAAACTGAGACTAATCTTTAGCTGGGTTATTTCCATCTGGCCTTGTTTGTAATGCTTTTCCAGTATGTGTAACTTAATAATAGTAACATGCCTGAGTAAATGTCTCATTCTATAACACAAGTAATCCTAAAAAATTACATCAACATTTCCAATCAACAGACTTTGTGAAGTCTATTATTTTCTATTTGCAGATAGGGAAATCAAGGAACAGTATCTTTTAAGGCAACAGTTTTTTAAAAGATGCTTGAAATCACCTGGGGTTTTAAGATGTCGACTTTGAATTGCTTTAATGCTATCCTGATTTCTGAATATGCCAAGCTCCTGCGGCTCTCACTGCCTTTAACTGCTGTTCTGTGTTGAGTGCCTCTCAGAACAAAACTCTGTGGTAGGTAACAAAATGAAGACACCCAAACTTTGTGCAGATGCTTGTAAATTTGGACCTCCTAAGTGATTTATGCAAACGCAAACAGTGAGTCACTGTCTACACCGTAAAAGAAATTAAGTCTCTTGCCTGTCCATGCTCTTTACTTTGGAAACATGCTGGTTCTCAGATAGCAGAGTTCCTCCAATTAGAGAAGAACGGTCTATTAAAGCTACAAGGAAAATAGCATCACTTAATCAGTCACTACAAGAGAATAAGTAATGCAGGAGTAAAGATCAGACAATACACAGTGCCTGTAGCTAAAAAACCAGTAAGGACAAAAGGTAACTTAACTGTTTTCTAAGCCAGGGGAAAGTACTGAAGTGTAGTATCATGGTAACTGCAGAGTGAAGATGGCTCAGCTGCCAATAGCGGCTACTGTGGCTTTGCTATATCATTCAGAGCATTTTCTGCTCAAGCTACGGTAAAAGTAAGTTACACCGGGAACTGACACATAGATGCCACAGTTCTGTGCAAATTAAGTATAGGTGGAGTGATTAAAATAAAAATCAGGGATTCAAGGCCAGTCAATTTAAGGAAGATCAGCAGAGGTACATTTCTTTGTTTATGAAAAGGATGTTCAGGGGATAGATATGTGTTTTGATTGCTCTAAACATAATAAAATTCTCTGCCCAAAACTGCACTAGTGCTTTGGATTAAAATACTGATGTGTTCCCTTTTCCCTCTCTTCCTCTTCCCTTTGTTTTTCATTTCCCCTCCCATTTTACCCTTCTCCTCTCCTTTCCTCAGCAGGGCACCTCTCATGATTGATTGGCATTTCCTGGGGAAGCGAATTATCTCCTGAGTAGTGAGCTGCTAACATAGAACACTATATCATGTTTAACAATTATAATCAATATTTATAACACTTTTATGCACAACATGTTGAGTCATATTAGCAGACAGTAATGAAACCTACGTAGATTCATTGGAAGAATTGTGAAGCAGCAGCAGGTCATCAGCTTAAAATTCGAGCTGCATCCCTCTTGAAAAGAATTGCCTCTTTAACCAGTTTCTCCTTTTTGAATAACAGACTCACTGGCTTTTTAAAATGTCATCTTGTTACTCTGGATACGTGAATACAAAGTTTTCCAAATTTTTACTTTGACTTTGAAAAGGATGAAGAATGGAGAAATAAGTCGTATTTTGTTTTGAATATGGTTGAGTGTGGGGTGGGGGAGCTAACATTTAATGTATTTGATCATTGGACCTGAGGAATTTTCTAGTTAAGTTTGGCATGAGAACACTGAAGAAAACACAGTAAAAAGAAAAGACAATTGTATGAAAGGGCTCATAAAGCTGTGACAATTACTACATTTATGTAAGCAATATAAATATTTGCAGCATATTAATTTCAGCATGTAAAACTGGAATGCATCTGCCCCTAGATAAAATTGTCAGAAGTCATCTTAGCAAATTACTGTTCCTTATATCCATTTTTGTCCTTAACTTTTTTAAAGAAAGGTATTGATTCTTCATTTTTTGCTTAGGATGAGCACACACCTTTTTCTTTCTCCTGTTTAAGAGAGGAAGCAATTTCTTGTGGAAAATTAAAGTAATTTGAATTTATGTAGGCAATATATAATAGTTAGAAAGTGAGCAGAGATAGAAGTTTGGTAAGGTGTGTGCTCATACAGGTACAAAACTAAAAAAAATTCTACAGTTATTTCTCAAATGAAAATTAATAATAGTAAAAAGAAGGAAAAAGCTATAATAAAGGTTTTTCTGTACAGGTCTTTCTACAAACCCCGAATAACCATTAATCATCAGAAAAAAAATGAAACTTTTCATGAGAACACATTTCATCTAAACATGCCATGACTTTTTCTGTTAATGAGCATTTTTCTAAAATCACTATTATTTAAATAAGCATACTATTTATTATCACAAACCAAAAATATAGTATTATATGAATTTGAATTATTGCAACAAACAGTACATAAAACATAGTACCACACAGGTTACAAGGTAGCTAACAATAGCTGTGGGCTGAGGCAGTGAATGATCCTGTGTTCAAAAAGGGATGACCTTTTTCTTGTCTTAAGGAAACATTTTAGTTATGAATTTTAGCAAATAACAACAATTTAATACACGCATACTAAGTTAAATGGAAGTAGTTAACAATTTCAAATACATTCTAAAAGGGCAATTGATTTTGGTATTCCTTTAAAAGCAATCTAAATTTTGTACTGCTTTCTTCTATTAACCCTGACTGAATTAAGATCTTTTCATTATCCTGGAGTTGAAGTAGTTTCAGGATATTCTTTGGATGGAATATAACACGAATGAAAACGTGATTTGCTCAACATTAACTCCATAAGGCTATATATATATATATTACTGTAACCTTTGTAATGTGTGAAGAATTGTTTTGTTTTTTTTTCTACTTACTGTACTTGTACAAATAGAACTAACTGGAATTTGGACATTATCCATATTCAGCGTTGCATGTGCACTGTGAATATAACTGAAAATCGACTATATTCGAAGCATGCATTTTGTTTTGATCAAGCCAGTTCTAATCTGAAAGAATGCTTGTTTAGCCTTGTTACATACATGAATCATCTTTCAATCTGTCAGTTGCCATATGTAATTCTCTGAATTCATAATACTTCTCTTTCCTTAGATTCTTTGTGGGAAGAGATGTTAAAAATACAGATAGTATCATAAAATTCTTTAATATTTTAAAGTTAAATATATATCATATGTCTGTTATCTATTTTTTTTTCTTTCATAATGTCCTGAGATTATTTTAGGTAATGTTTTCTTTAATTAATAGCAGACTACTAAGACTGAGACTAAATTTTATATGTATGGCTACACATTCTGAATAAAACATTTTTATATCTAGACAGGTACTCTTAACATTGTATTTAATTTGCTACTTTTTATGCATTTATTTCTTCATCTGTGTTTGAAAGTCAAAAGGAAAGAAAAATAAATTAAATCTCTCAAATCCGGATCCTTCAGTCGTAGCCAATCAAGGCAAATACTGCATTCCTCTTTTCTGATAGTAACTGAATTGAAGGGTGTTTTGTAACATGTGCTTCATAGTTTTTTAACTCAGTTTCAAAACACTTCAGAAAAAAAGGGAAAGTCTTAAAAAATTTATTTTCCAGTTAACCAAAACAAACAGATTGGTTATTTTTATGGGAGGTTTTAGAAATGAATATATGTTTAAAGATGGTGACAACATTATATCCTGACAGGTATATATCTTCAGCTCTACTGAGGAAACTGGTCAGATGACCATTTTTAGTCTCTAAAGGGAAATACACTTCATTAGATCAAGCTCAATGTATATATATGCTGACAGTTATCTGGAACGTAGATTTTGAGGTTTAAGTCCATGGAAAACAAAAAACTCAAGTAGAAAGACACTTCTGAGTTTCAAGAAATTGCAGGTACATTAACTAAGCTCAGTTTTTCAATTAGGTGAAATCTTAATGGCTTGTAACACTTCTTTTTTTCAATTTTCTTAAAACTGCAGAGCTTTGCCTATGGCAGCAAATGTGCCAGTTTTCAGGTTAAAGGAATTTGCAAAGACAAAGAAAATCCAAGTAGAAGTAGAAAGTAACAGTGTTTAAAACTAGCAATTGTGAAAACCTAAATATAGATCCAGTGCATTTATCAATGCTAAAACTTTATAGCAAAGCAGGTGTATTTCTTTCACGCTCTTCTATAGACATCTACCTATTTATTCATACACCTATTCTCTCCCTATTTCTTTATATTTCTTGTAGGACACTGAACCAGTATTCACTGCCTTATAAAATGACTGTACTGTAAAAGTTTTTGTGGAGTTAGCTAATGAACTGATTCCTCTGGAATTTTAATTCCTTTAATATTTTCAGAAATAACCTAGAATTCCACCGCAGTATGTATTTTCAGACAAAAACACTGTTGAGGAAAAGCTTGAGGCTAATTCTTATAAATTGAATAATGACATTGCAAAACAATGTAAAGAAAATGGGATTTAAGCACTATTTTAAACAAAAGCATTCTACTAAATTCTGAAACAAAGTTATTTCAGTATAATTCCTAAGAAAACTAAACCAAACAAAGCTGATATTTGAAATGCAAATGATAAGTTTTGGAAATTAAAGCCTTTGGGGTGAGAATTACATCTTAAATTTCCTGTTCTGTCATATAGGCCCTTCGGTAAATCAAGACAGACCTGATATCTATGGACCTGTCATCTTTAGCTAGATTATTGAAATAGAAAGTGCAAAACTTGCATGTGATGCTAGTATCTAGTCTGTTCAAACTTCAAGACCTATTTGATGGTATCTTGTTAATTCCTAATGGGAGATGATCAGCTTTGAGAGGCTGAAGGTAGTCCTCGTTTTAGCAGCAGATTGGCAAAGATGATGTCCCTTCAAACCTAATTTTTCACCTGACTCTGCTAAACATCCCTGTGGCACTCTTCCCTACTTCTAAGTCTTCTACTGGGTTTGTATAGTACACAACCCATAATTCATAACCTAATCCCATAACACAGATAATCACAAAACCAGGTGAGTGTATCACTATGATGTTATTAAATGACTTGAAATCAGCTTCTGTTTTTGCAACTTGATAGGGCTGCATCAGAAGTGCGGCCAGGAGGTCAAAGGAGGTGATTCTAACCCTCTACTCTACTCATGAGATCCCACCTGCATACGGTTCTGGTTTCTCCAACATAAGAAGGACATAGAACTGTTGGAGCAAGTACAGAGAAGGGCCATGAGGATTTTAAAGGGGTTGGAGCACCTCCCATATGAAGACAGGCTAAGAAAATTGGGGCTATTCATCCTAGAGAAGAGAAGGCTGCATGGACACCTCATAGCAGACTTCCAGTATCTGAAGGGGGACTACAAGGATGCCAAAGAGGGACTCTTCATCAGGGACTGCAGTGACAGGACAAGGGATAATGGGCTCAAACTTAAACAGGGGAGATTCAGGTTAGATATAAGGAAGAAGTTCTTTACTATGAGGGTGGTGAGGTACTGGAACAGATTGTCCAGGGAAGCTGTGAATGCTCTATCTCTGGAAGTGTTCAAGGCCAGGTTGGGCAGAGCCTTGTGCCACATGGTCTAGTGGGAGGTGTCCCTGATCATGGCAGGGGGGTTGGAACTAGGTGATCTTGGGATCCTTTCCAACCTAACTATTCTATTATTCTCTGATTCTGTGATTCTATGATTCTATGACTATATATCAGACTTCTGCAGTAAATTATTTCTTAGCTATATTAAATTATACCTTATGCTGCGTGTCAGTAGACATCTTTGCACCCAGCCATTCATATTGGTGTGTTAAGGGCTGTAGCATTCCATGATATATGAGGAAAAACAGTTCTTTAGTTTCAGTTAACTCATTCTTCTGCTCTCTCAGATATGCTTCGGTCAACAGCTCTGTTTTAATTGGTGTTACATACATTCACTGAACTGAATAGGGGATAGCAGCAATTACTGGTGCTTCAATAATATAGCACAGGCTAAAGCTGAAATGGGTATGTTTAAAAATACATTCTGATTGGGTTTCCTGAAAACTAATTGCAAATGGGGCCAGGGGAAAAAAATCAATTAATGAAATAACTTTCTTAAATTTTTAAATTTAGGAAAAATAGAAGGATGTTAGCCTCCATCCACAATGGAATGTTAGTGACTCCGATTCGAGTTTGACTGTAGTCTTATTAAAACAGCAATCATATTTAGTACACATATCTCTAGTATATCTGTGCACTTCATCTTCTTTTTAAAGCACATGGAAACATGCCTTTTGCTTATGATGAAAAATATGACAGTGTGACATTTTATTTAATTACAAAGTCTTATGTGCTTAACAGCACAAATTTGGCCTCCAACTTGACAGTTCTGTCTCTTATAATCAATGGTTAGACTCGAGGGCACCAGTTTGGTCATCAAGATCAATATTGGAAAAAATATAGCGTGTCAAGGCCTCTTGGCCCCTTATTGATTCAAGGAGGGTACTGCAGAGAATTTAATAATGATGTTACAGCTGTTGGCCAACAAACAGAAGCTTCTTTCATTGATTTCAGTACAGGCAGATGAATAACACAAAACCACAATTACCCTAGACACTGGAGTAAGACTTGTTACAGAGCTTCCAAAGCATGCATTTGGGAAGTGTGGTGGTTCATGGTAGAACTTTCTGGCAGACTAATTTGGATTCATGTTTGAAAGAATGCAAATTGCTGAAACTGACTCAAGAGGATTTTTAGATTCCTTTAAAAAAGTAAACTAATTTTGCCAACCTGGACAAACCCGCCTAGTTTTTCTAAGATTACATGAAGGGGTATTCGGTGTGAAGATTATTCTCTCCCACATTTTTATCCCAGTGTAATGTAATTTTTAAAAAGAAGGTATCTTAAAAAAGACCCCAATTTTTCTTGGTAATCCTTTCTGTGTTCTGTCTCTTGCAATGCCTCCTCCTCAAACTGAAAGTTTCAGGTACTATTTCAGTACTGTAGTTTTAAACAAATAAACCCCTCTCATTTACTCCTACTCACTGGGAAATTTAAACTATCGTGTTTGAACCTTTTGTAAATAATGAAAGGTTTTACAGAGACTAGGAAGGTCGGATCTCTTCATTTACCTTTAGTGCTTAGAAACTGCTTGGAAAGAAAGTTCCCCATGGGTCAGAGAGCACTTCAAAGAGAAAAAAAATGCCTCTTAAGATTTATATTTATTTAGAATTTATGCCTTTTTATTATTACAAGAGAAATTAGTTAACATCAGCATGAGTGGTTAAAGAGGATCCCCTTTAGCTCTCTAAAGGAAACATGAAAAACCCTGCATCTTGTTGTATCACTGTTATTTTCACAGATAATATTTACCTCAATCATAATTTTCCTTATACTATGACAAATGGAACTTTTTAAAGACTTGGAAATACTTTCTAATATTTTAAAATTATTAATAATACTTTAATTTTAACAATTAAAAATAGAAGCATAAACTGTGCTACAAAATACTGAAAAATAATTGTATTCACTGAATGGTTGCTATGACACACGAAAAATTCTGCACCAAAAGAAAGATAAGGGCAGGAGGAAGGAAGGAGAGGAGTTTTCCTAGCTTTTTTTTTAGATACAAAAAACTTCCGTCTCAGAAACAGAGAACCAAGTTTTCTCTGGTTTTAATGCAACAGCCACATATTCGTGTCAGTGAACTTGTGGATGAGAATGTATTGCTACTAGCTCCCACCTACTGAATCTATTCTCCATCCCATCAGAAATGCAGAAAACCTCTAAGGATTTGCATTTTCCATCATCTGCAGACATCAAAATACTGAGAGCAGCAGAAGCTAAGGCCCAGAGGGGCAGGGGAAGACACGCCATTTAGTCCTGTCAGTCCCTACAGACAGACTGCAATCAGCAGAAGAAAGTTCCCACAAGCTCTCCAAGGCTCTAACCACTAGAGTGTGGACTGGAACCAATGCTGGAACATGCTCATACGGAGCCTTTACTTTCGCAGTGCTCATACACTTGCCAACAGTTTATGTTTAGAACCAGCCTCAACATACTTTCAACACCATGCTGAGGTTAGTTTTGGCTTGTCTATTTTTTATAATGTCACATTGTCATTACGCTGACAAGGTAGGGGCATATAGCTGTATAGCTGATGACTGTTTAGATTATTCTAGAGTTTGCTTTGTTTAATAAGCCATATTCATTTGCTGGAACTCAGAGTCCCATGTGTTATAAACAGCAAGTTGTGTTTAATTTAGTCACATAGAATTGAGATACCACTTGGATACCTAGTTCAGCATAGCCTAATCTTACTAAAAAAACTTTTGCATAACAAAAGAAAAAATTACAAGAATGTGGCTTTCACTCTATTCCTTGCTGAACTGAAAACTATTTTCAGTTGCACCTGAAAAAGCAGCAACATTTTCCAGCCAACTACTGAATATGACACTTAAGGATCCCTAATGAATTAATTATCTTCTAGTGGAATTTATTTCTTGTTTTGTTACATGCAGTTGTCAATTCAAGGTTTCCACTTACCTCTCTCTACCATCTATGTCTGTTACTTTTTTAAGATGTATTGTTATTGCCTCATGTACCTGGAGGTCGAAACGGCAATCAGGCTTTCATTATACTGAGCTTTATCCAATCCAGTAAGGACAGTGTTTGATGAACAGCTTAATAGCAGTGCTGGCTTAAGCAGCATTGCATTCCCCTCATCCTCCCCTGCTGTAGCCCTTGGATGCTCATCCCGGGCTCTGTTTTGATCACTTGGAAACTGCGAGTGCAGGTACTGTGCAAACTGGAGATCAACTCTGGCTAAAATAAGCCTATCAATCAACATAAACCTATCAACCTTCCCACCAAGTATGGAACGATGTCTGATGCCACTGACTGTATGAATTCTGGCATAAGACAAAGAAAATTAGATGAAATGCTATCCTGACTCTCTTTTTCCTATTTTCTGTGTTGGGCAACATGAATAGGAACATGCAGATTATTTTCTGATCTTGATAGACATTTTTTCTGCAGTTTAAAACCAAACTTCCCTCTTTTTAATTCCCATTATCCCATACATCTTTTAAGGTAAGTGGTAAAGTCTTGCAGCTTCAATACCAGTCACCATTTCTCCTCTGCTAGTCATTTGTCTGGTTTAGAGATGATACCTAGCTTTGGGAGTCACGTGTATCTGACTTTCCCCACGAGCTCTCACATTTCTCTGTAATCAATCTCTCTCTTTACTCAACAAGTCAGCCTCTCTGCCTATTACAACATTCTCTTTGTTATGACAAAGAAGGACAAGTTAGACATGGATTTTCAGTTAGAAATGCAGATGCCATTTCAGCATGAAGAAAGAAAAGACAAAGAAGAAGTTAACAAGAACAAAAAATTGTTGAAGACCAAGCAACAAGTCTAGAGAGAAAACATGGAAATACTTGAATGGTGATTTTTCTTTCACAACTTTTTGTCTCTCATTTATTACTTACAGCATGTGGCAGACTAATGAGAAGTCATATGATTTAAATACTGTGGCTAAATTACAACTAATGTATAGGGCAGAGAGAAGTAATAATCAAAAAATACTGATAGATTATAAATGTTCAGCATTGATTATTTTCATATGTTATGGGAGAAGCTAAAAGTAGGAGGAAGAGAAGAAATTAAGAAAAATGCACATTAAATATTAGGGAAGAAATGTTTCCAAACATTAAATATTTTCCATTATGGAATAATCAATACCTTCTGGGAAGTTGAATATGCTGCTTCTTTGAAGCATTTACATTTTCCTGGGAAAAGCTGTAAAACTATATAGATAATTACGCTACAGTCACAGGTCAATCAATCTAAAAAAACTAAGAAATTAAATATTTATTCTAGGGAACTTAAGAATGACATTCTGAATGCTGCACACACCAGGAAGAAGATTGGAAGATATTCTAAAGATTTATCAGCTCTTATTTGCTAATGAACATATTCTGAATTGCTGCTTAATATTAATACGTGAGGATCAACACCAGAAAAATCCCAGAGAAAGTTAATATAGTTTTAATCACCATTTCTTTTGTAATGGGTACTAATTAGTCTTCAAAATGGTTGATTAGTTGTTAGCAAAGCCATCTGTATCCCATTAAATACCATTTCATTGTAACGAATAAAAGCCCACAGATTTTGTACTGACCTGGCAATCTCCAGCTGTCAATCTTTGGTTTTGGCTGAGCTGATTTTTTTACCTTGTTTTAGCTAAAACAACAGTTTTCTAGGAGTCAGGTTACTAGTTACTATTGTCTGATTTTTTTAATTGTGGGGTTCATAAGGCTATAACAAGCCCTTGTAGTGAATGAATAACAAACATTAGCTCAGGGAAACATAATTATATTGATGATAATCAGTGCTGGGGAAGCCTGTTATGTAACTTCAGTAGGTAATGGCTGAAAATAGCCAAACTTAAGATGGAAAGAAATGAAGAGAGATCAAGCCAAGCAACCTATGTTGTAAGAGTATATTAAAAAACAAACAGTACAGACAGTTTAATAGATAAAGCAAAAGCTGTGCATGCAAGCAAAGCAAAATAAGGAATTAATTCACCACTTCTCATCAGTAGGAAGGTGTTCAGCCATCACGAGGAAAGCAGATAGCCATCACACATAATGGTTACTTGGGAAGATCAACACCCTAACTCCAAATGTGCCCCCTGCTTCCACCTTCTTCTCCCAGCTTTTATTGCTGAGCATGACATCATACAGTATGGGATATCCCTTTGGTCAGTTGGGGTCAGCTGTCCTGGCTGTGTCCCCTCACAAGTGCTTGTACACCCCCAGCCTACTCGATGGCAGGGCAGTCTGAGAAGCAGAAAAGGCCTTGGCTCTGTGTAGGCACTGCTTTGCAGTAACTAAAACATCCCTGTACTGACAACACTGTTTTGGTCACAAATCCAAAGCACAGCACCGTATGGGCTACTATAAAGTAAATTAACTCTTTCCCAGACCAAACCAGTATATATTAAAATAAAATTCAGGAAGTTAGTTATCATGTAAAAATTCCAGATTATTGATTACTAGACTTTAGTTCCACAAAGGAACAGCTAGACAGGATGAGACAAAAGCTTTATCTAGCCCAGCAACCTGCAGAAAAATGACTCAATAATACAGACTTAGAAATAAGGCAAACTTATTGTAGAATCTTCACAGCTTCCAGGAATCTTAGATGCAGAGCTCTTTCATCAGAATTTGTCCTTACAATCTGCTGCATATGAAAGGCCAAAGTATACATAAATATTTTATAATATTATCCATAATAAGGGATGAATGTCTGAAGACGGAATGGAAATCATTACTTGTCTAAAAATAGATCTTCTGCATTGCATCTTCAATATTTTGCACCTAAGACCACAAAACAGCATGTCAAGATGTCATCTGAATGATAGCAATTGCCTGAACATTAGTGTTAACATATTTGCACAATCACAGCCCAATTCAGCACATATTCATTGCTATTTATCTCTATTCTGTAGTTTCACCTGCCTTTTCTTAGGTATGAATAAATCATTAGAACAGATGGCAAAGGCTTACCAATAAAAGGCACTGTCATTCTCAGCATAAGCTCACCAGACTTAGTCAACATACATTTGCTAAAGCAAAACAGCGCTTCTGTGTTTTGGGAATGTACTCTGTTAGAATTACTGATCATATTATTTTAACAATTAACTTAAAAGGGAACTCTACTCATTCCATGGAACTACACCCTTTCATTACAATCTTTAGTTAATTATAGATGGCTTGTTCTGATTACGCTCATTTCTTTGAAGGCTATGCACAAGCATACCACACACATACAATTTCATATCCTGTGGTGAGAGAACAGGATTCATTGTAAAGCAGCCAGATCTTGAAGATGAAACATAACTGAAATGCAGTGAGACTATTAGTCAAAGATCTTACTGGTGTATGATTGCTTATGAATGTGTTTAGCTGCAGCTCAGCCTAATAATCCTACAATTGTTAAAACTTCCTGTCAGCATAGCAAAGTCAAGAGTAAACGAAGGTATTTCCTGCAGTCCTTTCTTTCTGTAAACAATATGAATGGTGTAGTTTTGCCATTGATCTAAGTAATAATGATACAAGGGTTTTTTCACTGCATTTTCTTACTAGCGCTTACACTGTAACCACCCATATAGTATAAAAAAGTGTAGATATAAAAAGTGAAAAATATAAGGATAGCATAAACAAAAATAAAGATTGAAATAGTAGTCTTTGCTTTATCCCTGAACTGTCAGATTTCATTTCTGTCCTTTGCATTCTTTGTTTATGATTGCTACTTCTCTCAGATTGTATAAAGATACTAGCCTTGGGAATGTATTTTTTATTTAGAATCAATTTTCTGTTTACATTTAAGTCCTCCTATGTCCCATTCAAGTCACTAGCTGAATATGATCTAGAAATCATGGTGTGTTAGTGAAGCAGTACATACTAACCTTGTTTTATACTGATGTGCATTCTGTGCAATAATACATTTTTCTACACTTGTAACAGACAACTTGTACGTCAAAACTGTAAGAATAGTGCATGAGTAAAAAGGCCTGGGCATGTATCTTCAATCCTACCTTGCCATAGAAAGAGAAAGGAATAAAACATTTGCAAAACTTACTTTCAGGGTTGCTTTAGATCTGATGTAGTGTGAGTTTATGCAGAGGTGAAACCTTTGAGCTTTGCAATTTGCTGTTTAATATAACCTACAAAAACACAGTGCATTCATTAAGGGTTAACCATTCTGGGACCTCACAACCTAGATTATAATGAAATGGACATTATTTAATTATCTCCAAGTGACACATTTCTGAAATCGGTGAACTGCATCAACAAATTTTGACTAGGATTAATGCCATTAGTGAAAAAAAAAATAAAATCTTTCAGATAAAAAGGTTTTAACATAACTTGTAGAAGCCTTTTGAAGTGAATTTAGTGAAAACCAAAGTTAGAGATCTGACAGTCCTAGAGCTCAAACTGAAAAAAAGAATTGAAAAATCCTAATTAGCATGTTGCATTAATCAGACTGAAGCACTGTATTTCCACAAGCCCCAGTATTATGATTGTACTAAGTGAAATGACATTGGTACACTTGTAGGAACCAAAACCATACAACAAATAACGTAAGCGTCCCATATGCAGTGAAAACACTGATGAGGAAAATATCTAAGCAAAACAGAGTATAAAAATCAAAAGTTCTTTCATTAATACATTAAATGGGTAGCTGTTATTTATTATGTCCTCAGACATTCTACCACTGTATTACTTTCCAGTTCAAAACCTTTTAAAGAATCTGAGTGTTACAGAAGGTTTCATCTTAAAACCAATAAAGACTATCAAATTAAAAAGTATGACCTCTTCTGTAACAGAGGCACTGTAATTTAACCCAGTTACTCTTGCAGTGAATGCAATAGCTTTTATTGTTATAAAGCAAGACTTTCCTTCCAGAGGTGAAGAAGCTATCACTCCCAATATCTGATCAATTATTAAAGGGTTATGCTATATTTCTGACTAGAATTACTCTGGATTTAAATTCCAGATATTGGCTCTCATTACCCCTCTCTTCGCAAGATTAAAGAATCTTTTGGTCTTCATGATTTTTCTCTCCATGAAAGCATTACTCCAGGAAATGTTGAAAAATGTGCTTGGCTAAATTGCACTAAGACTTTTAATACACTATAAATGTGGTTTAATGATAGTATAAACTTACACAAAATGCTTATGAGTACTGAACAATTACTTGCAGATATCTGACCAGTTAACTACCCATAATCATCCGGCTCAATTACTTACATAGCAATACTTTTATTTTAAGCAGAAATATCAAAAGACTAAAGATTAAATCTGCTTGTTCTAATCATTCAAATATCCACCTTTACCTGTGTGTAAGATTTTGGGATGGAATTCCATGAACACAAAAAATGAAGATTTACAAAGTAAAGAATCTGGATCTGGTTAAAAACAATACAAGAATATTGGGGTTCATAAGGTCTAAGTGAATTTAAAGTACTGTAATGAATATGCATTGACATCAGCATATCTTTGATATTCATCATTTTTGCTGTCGTCAGAAGATGAGCTAGCGAACTATATCTGTACATAAAAATTGATTAAATAAGTAGTTGAAAAGTCTAAGCCTAAATAACGTATAAAATTTCTGAATTTGATTTCAAATACTCATATCGACAAAGAAGGAAAGAACTACAGCTGAGGATTTTCAGTTTCAGCTGACCACAGACTATTTTTCTGATGCATTATAGGAAGTCATAAACAAGCTTTGATTGTGAGGATCATGTGTCCTCAGCGCCAGTCTCTTAGCATAGTTTTCTTATTAAAAGATGCGTGTACGTGATCACAGTTCATGAGTGTGTGTGTTTGTTTCTGTGGGTGGCTCTGCTTAATTCATATTCACACGTCTGTTTCCTTTCTCCCCCATTCCATGGTCAGTACTCACTAAACAAAACATCTAAGTAGAAATCTCGATTTTACCAGGAACTCACAAATTTCATCAAAAATCGAAGTTCCTAAAATGAAAAGAAGAGAAAGGCTTTTTCAGTGAACCTAATGAGAGAACCTATGGAGGAAATGTGTAGTGGAGATTTTTTCTTGACTGGGCTTCAAATAATCCAATGGGTACAATGATGTTACAAATGTTTCAGCAGCAAGAAGAATTGTCAGCCTCAGTTAATACCTTGGTAGACATGCTTAAGTTTGTACGGGACACAGATCGGTGGGAAATAGACTTCATTGATTCTGCTGCTCAAATAATTACTTTTTCTTTGGATTCCTTTTCATTTCTGGTCTGAGTTTATATATTTAGGGATTGATTATGTGGAGAGTACACTAGTTATGCCAGCATCAGGTTTACTGGTTGAACTCCTTTACCCTTTAGCCACTAAATTCTAGACCAAGAATGGCTTTTTCAGCATTTCTTTTTTTCTTGCTTTTCAAGGCAGCAAAAACTAAAATTGCAAAAAGACTGTGCATTGTGCAGTGTCTGGGGGCTGCAGCTGTCGGGCTAGAAATCTCCTTTCAGTCTTACCGTCCCTATTGCTCAAACATGCAGTTCCACCGTGGAACACAGTATTTAGTCTAGACCTGTGTTGCAAAGATGCAGCTTCTGGACCCTGATTCACCCTGACATAGACATACGTGGCATAAGGGCCGTATCTCACACCTGTTGCATTTACAAGAGTTTGAGTTAAACTCTTATACTCACCTTGGAGAAAAAGATGACAAAATGATGTTCTACAGCAGAGTTAAGAATTATCGATTATGGAATTTAGCTGAATAAGGATGCTTTCATTACAGTTTGCTTAAATGCTTATTGCTGTTGTTGCTGGCTTTTAACCTGACTCTGCACGTGTTGAAATTGATCATCTTATTTAAACAGCTTGAGAGTTCGAGCCCAGGTAAGGTTCTCCAGAGAAAAAAAAGTACTGCTCATCTCTACAAATGCCTGCAGACTATTAGGATTTATAAAATTCCATTGTCAAGATAATGTGCAGGCTAAACCATGGTGTACTGAATTATTCATAACCAAACAGCACTCTCTGGAATGGTTTCATGTTTACAAACCAGACGTTTTAGAATTAGGCCAAATCAGCAACCACATTTCCGTGTGCCACATATAATGAGGCAAAATTGATGGTAGACTTTGATTAAGAGACCCCAAGCTGACTGTGAATATCAGAAGTTATTTGTTCAGCTGATTGGAGGAAGAAAGCCAAGGCTTTAAGCATTTTCATCCAGCTAGTCAGAAAAATACTACCAAGATTATGGAAAAAACCAACTGCTTTACTCACTCCCTGGGCCAGGAAAAGGTCTTTGGTAAAAAATACTCAGAGCTGCGGCACTCACTTGCTTTCATTTTAGGCTTTTTTTATTCAGCTTTATAATCTTGGTATAAATGATATTTCCAACTGATCAATATTTGTGTTTCTCAAGCAGTCCAAGAGCCATACTCCAAAATTAACTGACTTTTTTTTTTTTTTTAATTTTTCAATCATTACTATTTGAATGGAAACATACTGTTCACTCAAATACTGGAGTGCAATTTCCCATCCAGAAGACACCATAAAAATGGATTCTAAAATTTGCCTATTATGCTGAACAGTATTTTGTCATAATTTCTTTGGACATCCACTCCTGTCTATCTCCCTTCACTTTTACATTGTACAGTTACATGTAGAATATGATTACATATGATATGTTACACGTAAAAAGCTATATAATCTTCCTATTTTGAAAGGTTATATTAATACTGTTTTTCCATATGTGTGAATAGACTGCATAAAAGCTTTTTTCATTACATAAACATAAATACATGCAAAACCATAGGACAGAGCTTCACCCTTTCAATTTGTTTGGTTCTTTTGTATATAAAATTATTAAACTTTTCAATCCAAATAAAGATGTAGATGCATCATAGACACAATTTACTACAATAATGTAAGCAACTTATTTAAAATGGTCCTGGACAGCTAAAAAGGAGATGGAAAAGTTAAACAAAATAGATTTTGGTAGATTTCTCTTTTTGTTATCATCTCTGACTGATGAAGAAAGTTCACTGACAAAAAGTGAGGGCAGAGGAAGAATTTCACACATGATGAAATAGATGGCTTGATGAACAGGTTCAAATAAACTATTTCATGTAATATGAATATACAAAAAAAAAATTATGAGTAAAGACTGGGATTTTGTTGGTCTGGGTTTTTTTGTTTTTTTGTTTTTTGCCAGTGTTGTAATAATGAATCCTTTCAGAGCGTTACCTTTACCTGCTTTTGAAATGGATTTCCGCCAATAAATATCAACCATGTTCTTAGGGATAAATTTGTGCAACAGCATAAAGAAAATAACTAACATAAAAAAACTTTTCAAACAATTTCAAAGTACTGTATGTTTCAAACACTTTCAAAGTACTGTATGTTTCACATTCTCTTTTGTATTTGGAATTCAGGATAAAAGCGGTTTTTCTTTCTTTTCAGCCAGTATTCTATCAGCTGGATATCCAGACTCTGTGTGTTACCTAGATTTCATGAAAGTACCCGCTGCCATGAAAGTATCTGACATTATACTTTCAAAAATAAACATATCTAACCACTGGAAGATTGGCATACACATTAATGAAATTTATGAGTGACAAAAACTTTGATCAAAGTCCGAAGATGAAAAGTAATAATTTCATTAGCAGAATACAATTAGCTTCTCCCCACCCCATCATAAAAGTCTTGCTGTAATGGAAATCCATTTCAGAAACACTGTCAAAGGGGCTATCCTCTGCGTTTTCCTCTTCTCTTACAGGTTACCTTTTCTATGCTGGTTTACATTTTTATAGATGAGAAAGTAATGTTTTGGTTATTTGTTTCCTTGTTTTTCCAAATCACAGACTCTGTACTACACTACATATTTATTCATCATTATTTTGCCTGTTTCCACCTCTATTAAAGTGCATCTTTGCACTCCATTTCATTAAATATATCCAACAATACATACATACCTATATATATATATATACAGTACATATAACTAAAAAAGGAAGCCAGTAATCACGCATTTTCTTTTTCTGGTAGGGGTTTATTTTCACTATGGTTTTTGCTTTTCAGTTTGCTTACGCTCCTCTCAAGTCCTTCCACCTAACTTATGCCTTCCCTAAGCTTCCAGGTAAGCTGCTATCCATTATTTATTAAGTCATCCTTCCTATGCCAAAGTTTGTTTTTTTTAGTTACCCCACATCTCCATGACTTAAATAAATGAGAGTATTACTGATAGGGTATTATCCAATGCAAAAGCACTGTCAGTGCAAAATAAAACTGGTGGGAGGAACACCCCTGGAGGAATGATAATTCATAAGAGGAAGTTTTATGTCTAAGAAATAAAACTTTTCAAAATTAAACTTCAAACTCTTAGTGGAATACCAGCAGCAATTAACTGTTCCACAGTGCTTCATGCATACCCCTGAAAAGACTTTTCATAGGTCTGTTTCCATTTCTCTTAGGAAAATTTACACATCATAAAAGCAGCTGCAGAAGTAATAAAATTTTGGACCACGACATCTTCTTATGGCTTTTGATCTTAAGGTTACTACATAATTCAAAGTATTTTTTTTTAAACATGGATTTCATGTACACAAAATGTTAATCTATGTTTCACTTCAACTTGTGAATGCCATTTGATATTAGTTTGTTGTTATTTTTATTACTTGATTTACTATACTACTTCTGCATATTTTTCATCATGAGCAATGCATAATGTAAACTTCAATATTTCAGTATACACAGTATGTCATAACAATTTTCCAGATAGGGATACATAGTTTTTATGTGCACTTTCATCTACCAACATCAACAAGAGAGATTTTGTTCATCTCTCTGGAAATACAGGAAAACCATATACTTAGTATGAAAAATTACACTGAAATAAACAGCCTACCTGTGCTTCAGAATATTTAAATTCAATTCAGTTCAATTAAACTGAATTCCAATAGGGCAGAACACAATTATGAAACCTAGATATGTCAAGTCCTTTCCTCTTTGTTTCTATTCAGTTGTTTGCTTCTTTAGGTCTTTAAAACTCTTAGGCAGCCACTTGTTTTAGGTAACAAGAAAGAATAAAGTGTAAAAGCAGATATCCTGACTTGATAGACATCCTTGTCTCTAAACTGGAGAGACATAAATGTGATGGATGGACCACCTGGTGAATAAAGAATTGGCTGATGGCCGCATGCAGAGAGTTGCAGTCAACAGCTCAATGTTCAATCGGAGACCAGTAACAAGTGGTGTCCCTTAGAGGTTGGTGTTGGGACTGATCCTGTTCAACAACTTTGTCAGTGACATGGACAGTGGGATTGAGTGTGCCCTCAGCAAGTTTGCTGATGACACCAAGCTGTATGATTTGGCTGATACACTGGAGGGAAGTAATGCCATCCAGAGGAACCTTGACATGCTTGTGAGGTGGGCTTATGCCAACCTTATAAAGTTTAACCATGGCAAGTGCAAGGTCCTACATCTGGGTCGGGGCAATCCCAGGCACAGCTACAGGCTGGGCAGAGAAGAGATTCAGAGCAGTCCTGCAGAGAAGGACTTGGGGGTGTTGGTCGATGAGAAACTGAACATGAGCCGCCAGTGTGCGCTCACAGCCCAGAA
>JANEMJ010019075.1:11092-59403 GCA_024361745.1 Cacatua alba | reverse complement strand
GGCTTCACTAAGGGGAAATCCTGCCTGACCAATTTGGTGGCCTTCTATGATGGGGCTACAGAACTGATGGACAGGGGCAAAGCATTTGACGTCATCTACCTGGATTTTTGCAAAGTTTTTGACACCGTCATCACAATATCCTTGTCTCTGAATTGGAGAGACATCAATTTGATGGATGGAACACTCGGTGGATAAAGAACTGGCTGGATGACCACACACAGAGAGTTGCGATCAGTGGCTAATGAGTGGTGTCCCTTAGGGGTCAGTGCTGGGACCAGCCCTGTTCAACATCTTTGTCAGCAACATGGACAGTGGGATTGAGTGCACCGTCAGCAAGTTTGCCAATGACAGTAAGTTATGTGGTTTGGTTGATACGCTGGAGGGAAGGAATGCCATCCAGAGGGACCTTGACATGCTTGAGAGGTGGACTGATGCCAACCTCATGAAGTTCAACCAAGCCAAGTGCAAGATTCTGCACTCGGGTCAGAGCAATCCCAGGCACAGCTACAGGTTGGGCAGAGGAGAGATTCAGAGGAGCCCTAAGGAGGTGTTGGGGATTTGGGAGGTGTTGGTTGATGAGAAACTTAACATGAGCCAGTAGTGCGCACGCAGCCCAGAAACCAGCCGTATCCTAGGCTGCATCAGAAGCAGCATGATCAGCAGGATGAAGGAGATGATCCTGCCCCTCTACTCTGCTCTTGTGAGACCTCGCTTGGAGTAGTGTGTGCAGTTCTGATGTCCTCAACATAAAAAGGGCATGGAGCTGTTGGAGCAAGTCCGAAGGAGGGCCATGAGGATGATCAGGGGGCTGGAGCACCTCCCGTGTGAAGACAGGCTGAGAAAGTTGAGCCTGTTCAACCTGGAGAAGAGAAGGCTTCATGGAGGCTTCACAGCAGCCTTCCAGTATCTGAAGGGGGCCTATAAGGGTGCTGGAGAGGGACTCTTCAGCAGGGACTGTAGTGATAGGACAAAGGGTAATGGATTTATACTGAAACAGGGGAAGTTCAAGTTAGATATAAGGAAGGAGTTCTTTACTCTGTGGGTGCTGAGGCACTGGAACAGGTTGCCCAAGGAAGTGATAAATGCTCCATCCTTAGCAGTGTTCAAGGCCAGGTTAAACAGAGCCTTGGGCAACATGGTCTAGTGCGAGGCATCCCTGCTGATGGCAGGGGGGTTGGAACTAGATGATCTTAATGTCCTTTCTAACCCTAAGTAGTCTATGATTTTCCTGAAGTTTGTTTCCATTCCTAATTATAAATAATTTCTAATTCAGTATTTGCTACAGGTTGGGAACTAAATGCCAGCTGTGAGTAAAACATAATTCCACATCATTTTCAGTTCTTGCTCCACACCAAAGAAAGGAAAAGAGTCCCCTGGCTTTGAAATAACATCTATTAATCTTTTGTATAAAGGAACACATTTTATAAAGTTTAAAAGAACTATTCAGAAAGGCATCTTAGGCAGTGTTTATTCACCAATGAATTACATTAGAACAGACTATGCTGTGTCAAAGCAATGTTTCTGTTTCTAGGGCCTCCCCAACTATTTATTTTTATGCAGAATTCAGCTAGCATAGATCACCTACCTGTTTCTGGGTACTTTCTGACATGTTCCAATGGAAGGTAGAGTGGAGACAATACGAAAAAGATAAATTATATGTCCATTTTTATACACCTAAGGTACAGTAGTCCTGACACTTATATGACTTATACAGGAAAACATTCTGTAACTTCTAAAAGGCCTTTAGCATTGTCAAAATACTGTAAACTGGCTTTTAAGTGTAAAAGAACAAACCATTTTCAAACTATCTGGCTTTATCTATGGAAAAAATTTGTGTTGCTCTCAGACTCTCATTTAAAAGTTTGGTCTTCAACCTCTTATTCTCTGGGACTGTGGGACTAGCATGCTGGACAAAGTCCCTGGCACTCCATATAGTGTTGTATGAACATAGCTATAGATGACTTGAAATCAGATTAGGAACACTTTCCAGCTTTGCAGCATTCATGTGAAAGCAGGCCAACCATTGCTGTAACTATTGTTTTGTTGAAGTGGTGTATTCTGGCATTTGCAAAACAGTTCCCTATCATGCAAGGGAAACAGGCTTGGGAGCATGCCTGCATGTATGGTAAGATACATATTTTCCGAAGTACAGCTGTAAACACACTTTTGATGCATGCTGGCTGCATGAAGCCTGTAATGCTTCCAAATTTGAGCAAATAAGTTGTTCTACACAGTTCTGACCATGCTGACTGTTTATATAGGGGGAACAACATATGGCTAGATACATTTGAAATGTGTTTGAAAGGAGAGATGCAGGCGGCCTGGTTATCCACTGAAGCTTACCAGATTAGGTCAGAGGAATAAGTAACAAGTACTTGCTTGCAGTCCCCCATTAACTAGAAACTTGTTTATGCCATTTGATTAGGAGAAAAACAGAATTAACACAGAAAATATTTAGTACTAATTACACTGTGGGGTTTTTTTTCTTTAATTTTGAACAAGAAAACTCTTCTATTTCAAATATATTACTAGCTTTGCCTAATGCAACTGAAACTTGGACAAGCTGCAAAAATACAAAACCAATGCAATCCAAAAAAGTTACTCT
Source organism: Cacatua alba (assembly GCA_024361745.1). Lineage (NCBI taxonomy): Eukaryota > Metazoa > Chordata > Aves > Psittaciformes > Cacatuidae > Cacatua > Cacatua alba. The sequence goes on along the minus strand of JANEMJ010019075.1, from coordinate 56,798 downwards.
GCTTACAATAATTTAACCTCCAATCTAGAAGTTGTTTTCTATTTTTCTGTTCAATTTAGCCCTGAAAATGATTCACAGGCATATGTTACAGCTTGAGCATCAAGTCATATGAGAAAAATATCAAAAGAAAGTAAAATCTACTACAGAAGAATCCACGAAAACAGTTAATTGTTGTTTAATTAAACTTGCTTAGTTGAAAAACAAGGAGACAAACAACAACCTTTATTAAACAACAACCTTATTAAAAACCAAGTTTTTAATAAGCAGATGAAGAAAAAATCTAAAACATCAGCAATGCAAGAAAAATAGGATGGTTTTTATAGTGAAACTTAATTATTTATTATTTAATATCATGGTCAATTCAGAGAGTTAATTCTCTAGGAACTGCAGAAGCCACATATATTTTCTTTTTCCTTTCACTTTGTTATATATCTTCTCCAGCATTTATATTAATTATATGTTAAAAGTGAAAGTACTGGAATGGATCATTCTAGGACAAAGCAGCAAGAGTCATGCTGGTTTATTGTCTCAAACAATAAATCTATCATTTTAATCTATCTTTTACTTCCTATTCTTTCAGTGCTTGGAATGTGATCTTGATTGAGTTACTGTTTACATCTTTTTCTTAATGTGGTTTTACAGCTCCTATTTAGGCAATCCACAATTCAATAGGAAGCTTCCTTCTATGGCTTAACACTACTGAACAAAGAGAAGGCTCTGACGTTTTTAGCTGAATGCTCTGGGTGCTAACATGACAATAATTCATTAGTAGTGTACCCTAACATTACCAGTATTTTTGTATTTTAAAAATACATTCTATGTATGTTTTTTCTTCTCTACATTCATAATTTGAAACTGTAAAACATATTTTAGACAAAAATTTCCTAGTAAAGGTATAGTAGAGCTGTGCTTTATGAGAAGATATCATAATTTCTTCTGTAAATTCTATAATAGCCATAACATCTTTTTATTAAGAATATTATAATATGTAAAGAAGGTGAAGAAGGTGGCTGGGTTTTTTGTTTGGGTTTTTGTTTGTTTTTTTGTTGGTGTCCCCCACCCCAAAAAAAAGTTAAGTGAATGGGTAAAGGAAAAGTGAGAGAACAACTCTCTCTGGATACCATCTCAAAATGTCTGAGATGTGAAGAAACCGATGGTGGAACTGATAGCATGGGAAAGTGCAAAGAAAGAGAACTTCTTCATTAGGTTATCTTAGCACACTATGGGGGAGAATGTTTGAATTTTCCATACAATGCACAGTCAGGTCTTTGGCATTGGTGGTTGCTGGATATTTAGGCGATCCCAGATAATTACAGCATCTTCAGGAGAGATACTACAGAATACAATTATATCTTCAACCAAATAATTAGAAATACTATATCTACTTCAAGCTGCTTTGTAACTGTACAAGAACATAAAACAGGACACACTGGTAAAACAAAAATGGGGAAGGAAAGAATGTTAATGTAAATAGGATCAGATGATGTTTGGGAAGTTGCTGGAGGCAAAGATCAATCATCAAAAGCTTCATGACAGTCAAAACACAGGAAGCGTCAAATGTGTACAGGGAACTAAACCACCGTTCATTTTTTTCAGGGATGCTAAGCAGTATCCAAGTGAAAACATTAAACGTGTACTAGAGATGGTAATCTGTCATTTTTATGTGATCATTTCTTATACAAAACTACACAAACAGTCTCATGGAGTAATAAATCATCTGATCGACATAACAGGATTATAAGTTTTCTTCAGTTACCACATGAACTGAAATACGAACAATAATAAAATATATGTTAATAGACATAAAATGTTGTGTTGGTTTCTGTTTGGTTTTGTTTTTTAAAGCATTCAAATTATTTTTATCTCCTCACCTTAGACCTTTGTGGGATTTTTTTTTTTTCTCTTCATTAACAATTGATGAACTCATCAGAATCCAAAAGAAAAATCTGTTCCACTATATTATAACCATACTACAAAGAAGATACACTTCCAGCCTAAAGGAAAAAATAAAGAGGGGAGGAACTGAAAAGGAAAAAAGAAAACTTAATAAAAGTTTAATTCATAAATTATAGAAATTTTCTGAAGAAGGAGTACTTGGTATGACCTTGAAAAGCATGTTGCAGCAATGACTCAATCAAAGCATACTATCCTGGTAAAGGGAAGTTATGGTGATGGTTATAATTTTTAATAATTAGACACTCATGTTCCTCAATGGAATGGGGAAAAACTGTTATATAGAGAGCAGAATAATTGCTAATAATGTTACAATAATGGATTATATAATGTTAATAATGGTAATATACTGCTAAGATAATGCTAGGATCATTACTAGGCTGTATTTGACCCTAAACAACAGAATATTTTTAGACTTCTTAAGCAATCAAATGCTATGAATCTGTACCTCTATTCTAACTAATACAACAAATGCATCAAATGCTATGTAACTTTTTTTGATTTGTCACATTTTTTTTTCTTTTAAATCCTTCCTCAGGTCCACCAGAAAACAAGTGTGTAAAATATGCTTATGCTGTGCTCCACAGTTTTTCAAATAAAAGGGATGTTTTTCTTTTTTGTTGTGTTCATGCTTCCCTCCTACTTGTATACCCTTACTTCTGTCTCACCCTTCTGTAGAATTATAAAATGCAAGTGTAACATGACATTTGCCACCTCTTATAGATTTTTTCCTGTAAATTCTATGATCATCACACAACACAAAACTCTTCCAATATGTCCAGTATACCAAGAAAGGATACTCCACTCACTATCAATAAACATTTTTCTACACCTTAATAGCCCAACAGTTGTTGAGAAGTTAAATCTGCTCATCGTTTAGGCCTTTGCAGAGCAGTGTGACATTTATGTGTTCCACATGAGATTTGCCGGCTCTTCCTAAATTAGCTTGCTCAGGTACTACATTTAGTTCTAAGTAGGCAGTGCAAAAATATGCAAGTTATCCTAAGCAAATTCCAGCCAGTTTGTGAAGGTAGCCCCCAAAGAATATAGCAATCTACTACACCAGTAGAAGATGTTTCATGCCTTCAGTAGCTGACGATTGCAAAACCAGTTCCTAAGGAGGTCTGAGAGAAACGACCATCTTACTGAAGCATATTATAAGACTTGAGTTTGACTAAATGCAAGAAAAGAGTCCATGAAGTCATCTGGTGAATTACAGAAGGGTGTTACAAAAGTTAATTTTCCACATGAAAAGATGACCTTTGCCACCACATAAGCATGCTTAAAACAATCTATTTTTAGATCTGAGGAGCAAGCTGGACAGATCAGGTTTCTCCCAGAGTTGCTTTTATTTTAGATTATGCCTTTTCTACACATCTGTAGAGACTACATCAGTGTCCACCTGATTTTGTTCTTGGACAACATAGCATTGTTAAGAGATCTACCCAAGAACATCTTTTGAATCTTCAGCAAATGAAATTACAACTTAGCTACAGAATCTCTTACTGATACCACTGTAGCTACTTTTTTTTTTTTCTTTTTCCTCCCCATGAGGATGTTACATTCATCAGTTTCCTTTGCAACGTATATTCTTTTCTACATTGTTTAATCTCATATTTATGAAGTGTTGCTGGTTCTGATTAAAGAGTTCTGTCAAAGTGCCACTGGGCTGTTGATCTGATAGCCCACTGAATATTGTACCAAATCCAAATGTCTTGCAAAGAAAGATGGCAGCATTATCATTATACACATTAGAGCTTTTCACAAAGGTAACTTTTTTCTGCAGGAAGATATTAATTTCTTTATTACTTGAAGCATTTTCTTTTTTTGATGCTGCAAATTTAAATTTTTGTCCAAACACAAGTGTTTCTGAGTAAACTGATATAATAACTGGTTTGGCATCCTAGTTTCATATTTAAATTGTTAGTTATGTATTGGGTTAAGCTTGGTTTTAAATCTGGACTTGTAATTGCCCACAATGTTTATAAAAAAGCTCAGTACTTTAGTGCATGATTTTACCACTTTTGTGAACATACAGACCTACTCCTTTCATTTCAATTACTATTAGAACTATTTTATAGTAATTAATCTTACTTTTGCTATTCCTCCTGAAGCAGATGTTAATGGAAGCTTCCACAGACAGAAAAGAAGCAGATCACATAGTTTGTATCTTCCCCCTGCCATCTTTTTGGCATTGTACAAGCTATTCATTAAAATATCAATATATGTCCACAAATTATGCCTATCCCCAGCTTGATGTTTCTACGTGACTTTACCTACAAGACTACAGTTGTCCTTTAGTGAATGCTTATTGATCTTCTGGATGTGTGAACTGTAGCTGAGTCAAGGATCAATAAAGATTAAAAACCTCTCTGAGCAGAAAAGGTGTTGTTTGTTTTTTTCCTCTTGCCATCACTCATTAAACTGATTATTGATAAATAAAAGAGAGAATATGGTTCTCTAACATGAAGTTATGAAAGACATATTTGCTGTGTTTGTTAAGAGATTTTTTTTAATAACAGCCCTATTCTTGTCTAAGGGAGAACAAGTTATGTCTGAGGAACTCCTGAAAGGCTTAAATGAACACCTATCCCTCAAGGCCCACAAGGGCACATTAGTGGCTCATGGACAACTTGTTGTCCTCCAAGATCCCCAGGTCTTAAAACCTCATACTGAATTTGTTTCTAAGAAGCCTAAAAATTAGATGACCATGTGTTATTAAATATCTCTTAATGCTCTTTTGAAACAGCCACAGAACAATTACTTGTTTGAAATACTCAATTCTATACTGAACAGGCAGAAGTCAGAAATAGTAATACAGCTGCTTCCTCAGCGCCCCTACTAATTACCCTTAATTTTGTATCTCCATTTAAAGCTACATGAGAAACAGTGAAGGCCCTGAGACAAAAGCAGGGGGAACAGCTGCATGGCATAACATCCTTTCTGTACCACAATATGTAATCCTACATAGCGATCACCGACACAGGGCAGTGGAAGTTAATGTAGCTGTATTCACAGACAGCACTGAGGAGCTAGTCTAGTATTTTTCAGAGAGCATCAGCTGACTGTAAATATCTTTAATATTAACATTTTCTTTTGCCTAAATATCTATACTACTTACAAACTTTTTTTTTTCATTTAATCTCAAAAAAGTAATGTTGCACATCTGACAATTTATGCTGAGGAAACAATAACATTTATTTTGCCAGAGTTTTCTCTAACCTTCAATCTTGCTATCACTTCTTAATATTCCTGAATACTGGAACAACTAAAACAATCTGACAGGCAGCCACAGTACTTCAACAAAACAGTCCTTCATCACAATAAGAACAAACAATTCCAGAGCATTAAACCAAACCTGGAATAAAAAGGTGATAAAGCTTAGAGTTCAATGTTAAGAAAAGAAAGAACAGCAACTGCTTTGTATCCTGCAAACACCCTCATAAGGAACTTAATTTTTGCTTTGAGATGTTTGTGCCAAAAAAGAATTTATAACTGAAACACAGTGACAGAGAAGGAAAAGCTGCTTACTTGGGAGTTGTTGAAGTAATTATCTTGGATGGTTCTGCAATTTATCATAAGATTCTAGACTTCAAACTTCTCTTGCATGTGTGCGAGGATATCCACAGAACAAAACCGAACAAAATCAAGACCCTGCCCAACCCACCAACACGCAAATTTAAGGATCTATTTTAGATGCTGGAAGGGTTGATATACTATCTAGATGTTGAAGACATTCCAGATGTATATCATTAGAGATTAATTTATTTATTTATTAACCACCTGCATTAACAAGAGTATCTTCAGGAACGTAAGCAGACAAGAACAAAACTGGGTTATTTTAGAGCTAATAGAATCTTCTTCACTCTGCCTTAAAAATAAATTTAAAAAAAAATACTCTTGATATTTTGAAACATTGCACGTTTGGGTTGGTTTTTTTTTAATACTGAATTCTTCTATGATCTTAAAGCCTGCTTAGAAGATGACAGAAAATTCAATATCTAATACAGCTACAACAACTGTAAGTGTCAAAATATTATTGAATTAAAGAAAACTTTTATTCTTGCAAATGAAAAAGCTTTATTCCAATCATACATTTCGAAAGCCTGTGGCATCTATAAATTATAAATGTACTGATCAGGACACAATTAATACAAACTTGCCTTAAACCCAAATGCAAGAATACTAAAATTGTGTAGCTAACAATAGCATGTAAGTATTTTGTAACACTGTGATTGCATAGCCAGACAAAATTTTAGATAAGTATGTGAGCCAAAGAGGGAAAGGCAGATGGATGGACTTGTAGGTAGAAGGCATTCAAGTAACAAAATTTGTCAAGCAAAGGCAAGATAAGCAAAGGAAGTGCAAATAGGCATAACATCCTGTTGAACATGCTGGAATAATTTTTGGCAAGACAAAAGCAAGCCAAATGAGAGATCAGCAGACTTCTGGGGAAGACAGCAATGGCATAAAAACATCTGGCATATGACAGAAGAAAGAAGCACGCCTATGCCGTTTTTGACTCCTCTCATCAAAGGACTCTCAAGCCTGATCACTCAGATCTCTGCATTAAGGACCATCAAGAACCATAGCCATCATTGCTAAATGCATAGCATCATCTGCATGCTATTGGATGCTCAAAGCTAACTTAGAACACATATTTTAAAGTATTTATTTTTTATAGGTAGTAATGATCACCAATATTGTGTAGTGTGTTGTTCATGAGAGAAGGTAGTAAAGATCAGTTTAAAAGCTTAAAACTGGCGTGATTTGCCAGTCTGAAAATGTTTCTGTCCCAGATCTCTAATTCCCTAAGTCATAAATACATACATTTAGTTGTAGCACGTCATTCACTTCAAATTACTCAACTCGTCTTACAAGCACCATAAACTTACGGCAGATTGGCTCAATTTAAAAAATTTCCCAAAATGTACTATTTGTAAAGTTACAGGGCTGGGGTTTTTTCATCTCCCACCTGCCCCTCCTGGCCTGTTTTTTTTTAATTTAAATAAAATCATTTCTACATATATTCATGTTTTCTACAGCAAAGTAATAGGTATACAACAAGACATGTTGCCCCAAAATTTTTTCCAAAAGTTCCACCACTTGTCTGACACATTCAGAAAGTATTTCATCAGTGTACAGTAGATGTTCAACCACAGCTTCTTCTGTGCTAACCTTGCTAAACACTAAGCTCTGCCAGCAAAAGCAAGCTAGGTAGTCACAGAAGTTAAACAGAAAGCAAAAGCTTTCCTAACAGAAGCTTGTTTATTAAAACCAGCATGCAGCGACAAACGAGTTACTCACTAGTTCTGGTGGAGCTAGCCCTTTTTTACCCTCCCTCTGCACATTAGTTCGATCTCTGAGGAAGTCAGGGTTCTGCTTTCAAAACTGGCAGATTGTGGTAATGTCCACATATGCTTGGGATGGGTATTATCTTTCTCATTCATCTTTTGTAACAATTTACATTTAGCTTTTTTTGATTTGGTAGTTTATTATGCTGTCTTCACCATCACTCTGCAAAAATGGAGATGATTTAAACAGAGTGAAAGGCAGTCAAAAAAGCAGGCCTATTTTATGTCTCAGACTGCTTTTCTGCACAGAATTACTCTGGTATTGTTGCCTAAAATACTTCATGCCTCAGGGCTGCTGTTGTCTGAAGTATTTTCTCAATGATCAAGTTTATATCCTCCACAGAAAAAAATCCATCACACTGAGATATGCAGTATTTATAACTTTAAGGACTTGTACTGCTTCTTTCAGTGTTTCTAAAAGTTATTTTCCTCTTAAAAACATTGCTACTGATTGAATTTGTTAAGTATTCCTCTTACACAGTATTGCAAAGCATGTGCTCCTACTTATGTCACTGCTTAGCAAATGTTACACCAGTTTGTAATATGATTATATCTACTGGAAAACATAATTCCAGCTGCATCACAGTTGCAATGAATTCAAAGACCTGTTCACAAATGCTTTATTTCAGATATAAACTGTCATTTTTTCACCGATTTCAATGGCATATCTTAAAGCTAATACTAATATTATGCAAGGCAATTCTGAAGCTACTGTAAACTGTTAAAATGTTACCATGATTTGCACAACATAAAGCAGTATCATGAATTTCTCTGGCAAGCATTGTGCCAGTTGTTCTAGGTTCACAGATGCAGATGAATTGACTGGTTTCACCAAATTCCCCCTTTTCACTTTGCCTATTACTCATGTTTCAATATAGCTGTTGTTCCCACCATATTCTTCAATGCAATTACCTCACATATAGAAACCACAATTAGATTCTATGTTTCCTTCAGGTAACAATGGGCAAAATTAATATATGCTGAACTCAGATGAGCTACGTACCTTTCTGCTGAATTCAAAGGATCTTAGGACTGTCAATTATTTCAAAAGAAACCAGCATGTTGCATAAATAGTAAAGTTAAATACATGACAAATATAAATCTATATCCTTTCTCTAGAGGCTGAGGCTCAAGTAGTATCCTCATGTGACATTAATGTTTCTGTCCTTCAAAGACCTTGTCACTATATTCAGGCAAAAAGGAGGAAATGAAGATCTAATAGCAACAATTTTTTTTAATTTTTTTTGTTTAATGGCAAAACAATTTGTGTTGTGGGAAAAAAATAAGCCTACTATACATCATAAAGGAAAAGGAAACTTTCTCCAAGGAAACTTTCTCCAAGAAAACTTTCTCCAGTTCATCAAACCAATCTGAAAAGTCCGAGTGACAGACGAGAGAAAAGTATTGCCTCAAGGATGAACAATATTAACTTAAAGATCAAGTGACAGACAGATCCCATCAAGACCAAATCTGGAAAAGCTTTCCAAATACCAAGAATGTGGTGATTGTTGGAGCTCAAGAAGTTCTAAGGAAATCTTCATAAACATGTAAGTGCTACATCAGGTTCGAGAGAATGAAGATTTATTTACTAGAGATAGCTGATATTACCAACTGAAAAAAAATTGGTCACTTCTGAAACAAAGATTTTTAGCTTCTTCAAGATTACTATTTATTGAAACTAAAACTGCAAGAATATGAGTTAATCACACTATTTAAATGCATTTATTAAAAAGAAATCACTAACCTAATCTTACAATGATAGTTAGAAAATTCAGAAAGTTTTCATTTTTCTCCTATTTAATGGGAACAAGTAGAGTTGTAAAAGATTAGAAAAGATAAATTTTAATGCCTATATTTGAAAAAGTAAAAGAAGAAATACAGAATTATAGAAAAGGCAGCCTGCTTTTAAATTTAGGAAATCTTATGGGAGAAATATCAGATTATTAAGAAATGTTTGAAAGGTAAAAAGCAACTGTATATATATTCCAAAACATTCTGTGATTCTGTGATCCTTAACCCGATTATTATTGCTCTCACCTTTTCATCTGGTAAATACTGGTCAAGAAAACTCTCAGATCACATGGTAACAAAAGCTTTCCATTCATCTGATTATTTTCATAGTCACTCTATGTTTGTGTCAAAGTGAAAATTAAATAATTCTTACATTAAAGATGATCAAGAGATATTCTTATAAGGACAACCAAGAGATACCACATACCACTAGATGATAAGCCTATCACAACTGCTTTTCATGATGGCATTTATCGTACTTTCTCTGCTGGAGATAACTTTTAATATATACCACAGGACAACCAAAATAGATTCCAAATATAGATGCTTTAAATGCTTTAAACCAAATATAAATTCTTTAAATCCAAATGGTGTTCAACCTTTTGTGTGATGGGGTAAAAGATCTGTTTAAAAAGAATAACTAGGAGACTGCATGTATTGTGATTTTAAGTAGGGATTTTGACACCACCTCACATGGTATTCTCATATGCAAATTTAGAAAAAGTAATATAGATAAAATAATTATGGTTTATGGCCTGTAGCTTCATCTTGCAATGTGGGAATTCAGTGCAATTTCTCCAGCAATCTATCTTGAGTCTGGCTATGTAGAGTGTTTCATTTAATGATTTGGTTGGTGAAATAAACAGTATACACATTGAATTTGCAGTTGATATAAAAAGTTGTGATAGTTTGCAAGCATGATGAAGATCAAGATCAGAATTCATAATCACCTAACCCCATTTTTTTCCCCTGACAAATGGTCTGAGAGGAAAACAAGACCATGAGTCAGTAAAGACAAGGCAAGATACAACACCTAAGTAGAAATAATCTACCCAAATACAGGATGAGAATAACAGGTTTTCAGAAAAGATCTTTGGATTTATAGTGGATCATAAACCTAAATGTTACTCAACTGTCATGATCCTACAAGAAAGGCAAACTTCATACTAAGGTGTATAAGCAGTAATCCTGCGTGTAAGATATTAAATTATTCCCTTTACTTTCCTCAGTACTAATAAGGCACCAGCTGATATTCAGTGTTCAGCTTTGTGCACTGATCGTCAAGAACAACGTGGACTCACTGGAAAGATCAATATAATCTTAGGTTTGTTTAGCCAAAAAGAAAGAAAGATCAGAGTGGCTATTACTTAGCTTTCAGCTGCACAAAAGACTTCTGCATTGAAGAAAGAGGGACCAATATTTCCTCCATATCTATGATAGATAGAAAGTAATGCACTACAACTATAGTGAAGAAGAATTAAGCTAGACATTGAAGCAAAAGTTACAGACTAATGTGACAGATTGGCTGGGAATATGGTGGATCCCCGTATTTGAATGTTTTAAAAAATGAATCGTACAGAGGATTGACCCATATTCAGGTTCCTTCTAGCCTTATTTCAAAACATTCTGTGAAGGTTGTAAAGCATTGAGAGGAACACTGGAATGTTAAGCAGGAAGAATAAGTTGATTATGATAACTGGAAGAGAGAAATGGGACTTAAGATCAGTCACAGAATCTTGGATTTAGGGACTAATAGTAGGACCTTCAATTACAAGCTAAAAGTTCACCATCTGGAAATAAAAGGGTTAGAAAGACTCCTGTATACTCAGTAATCTTACAAGGGACTTCCATCATAATTTTTTGCTTTGAAGCAAAATGTTGTCCTGTGGTATATATTAAAAGTTATCTCCAGCAGAGAGAAAGTACGATAAATGCCATCATGAAAAGCAGTTGTGATAGGCTTATCATCTAGTGGTATGTGGTATCTCTTGGTTGTCCTTATAAGAATATCTCTTGATCATCTTTAATGTAAGAATTATTTAATTTTCACTTTGACACAAACATAGAGTGACTATGAAAATAATCAGATGAATGGAAAGCTTTTGTTACCATGTGATCTGAGAGTTTTCTTGACCAGTATTTACCAGATGAAAAGGTGAGAGCAATAATAATCGGGTTAAGGATCACAGAATCACAGAATGTTTTGGAATAGAAGGGATCTTAAAGATCTTCTAGATCTAACCTCCCTGCCATAAGCAGAGATACCTTCCACTAGATCAGGTTGCTCAAAGATAAATGGAAAGAATTAAAATACGCATATACTACTCAATCAGGAACAAATAGAGATTAGACCATCAACATATTTATGTCATAGGTTTTATAAAGAAGTTTTTATCAAATGAATTTGCAATAGCAATAAAGAACTCTCCTGCCAATAGGAAATCAGGCCATCTTTCAGTCAAAATAGGATGATTCAATTTTTTTTTTAAATAAGCATATTACATAATCGGCCTTCATTATTTCTGAATATTTCTTACAGTGCTTTGACGAATATCTGGAAGTAGAGCTTTGCATTATAAATGGGCTTAATCTGAACCCAATGAAAATAATATTTTAAAATTTCAGACTGTATCTCATAATTCATTAAGAAAAAATATTTTTGCACTTTCACCCCCTCATTATGAATAAAGAGCCAATTAATAAAAATATTCTGTCTTTTGAATTAGAACCAAGTTAAAAATATAAAATTACATGAAAACAATGAATGCTTGTTTTAAACTCTCTTTCCAGACAGGTAAGCATTTTTAAGTACATCTGCTATCCACATTTGATCTATATCTTTATCTATTCTTATGGCTAATGAGGAACAAATTACTTATTACTCATGAATGACACTAACTACCCATTCTTGCACAAAAGAAGAATATTACAATTTACATTTAAATGAGATCTGAAATGTTAATGAACAGAGCCAGTATTCTCATTATCTATACAAATACATTAAATTAAGGTGAACTTTAGTAGATTAATTACTTCAGAATCATACTCTGTTTGCCCAGCAACATTACTGAAGAATAGTTCAGTATTTGTAGGATAATTCCCAGTAATTGGGGGTCAAGAATAGGCAAACAATGTTACTACGTATTCTATATCATTTGATAAAAGGAAAATAGTTAATCTTTATCTCACATATAAAAAAATGTCTCAAGACAACACATCAAAGACATTTGATATTTTCTTTAAGTTTATGTAGAATGTTAGATTTAAGGTGTGATTCTTCCCAGAGTCATTTGGGCCCTGATGGACATGAAACCTTGGCCTCTATCTCCAGTTGCAAAGCTTAATTTCCCTTTGCCTGTATTTATTTTTTTTTTTAATGTAACTGTCATAACTGTCATTTAAACATTTGAGAGCAAGATGGTAAAGAAATTCACAGGAATGTTTTGTGCACATGAGCTGAAGAAGCCTTTTTCCATTAAAAAGACTAAATGAACACTTTTTTCTTTCCTGACAGGTCATACTGATTTTGCTGCAGTCCTAGCTCTGCAGTAAAACCAAGAGAAACCAAGGAACATGATTTCTGTAGTACAACCCTAGCCACAACTAAGCCGCACACAACCACTTGCTCACTCCGCCTGCATTGGCAGAGAGGAGAGAATCAGAAGAGTAAAAGTAAGAAAACTCAAGGATGAGATAAAGACAGTTTAATAGGTAAAGCAAAAGCCACGCATGTAAACAAAACAAACCCAAGGAATTCATTAATCATATCTCATCAGCAGGAAAGTGTTCATTCATCTCCAGGAAAGCAGGGCTCCATCACGAGTAACAGTTGATTGGGAAGACAAATACCATGATTCTGCCTCCCCCCTTACTTCTTCTTCCCCAGCTATATGTGCTGTGCATTACATCATATAGCATGGAATATCCCTTTGGTCAGTTGGGGTTGGCTGTCCCAGTTGTGTCCCCTCCCAGCTTCTTGTGCACCCCCAGCCTACTTGCTGGTGGGGTGGGGTGAGAAGCAGAAAAGGCCTTGGCTTTGTATAAACATTGCTCAGCAGTAAGGAAAACATCCATGTATTATCAGCACTGTTTCCAGCACAAATCCAAAACATTGCCTCATATTAGCTACTATGAAGAAAATTAACTCTACCCCAGCCAAACCCATCACAATCGTGTTTTCTGACTGAAGTGAACATTTTCTTTAGTCATGTTAATAAACCCAGTGCCATGGTTTGAACCCAGCCGACAGCCAAGTACGACTCAGCCTCTCGCTGGCTCCCTCCGTTACTCCCTCCCTGGTTGGGTTGGGGAGGAGAATCAAAAGAATGTAAAACCAGAGGGTTGAGATAAGAATAACTGTTTAATAACTGAAGTACAATATACTACGACTGCTGCTACTAATAAGGGAAATAACAAGGAGAAAGAAAATAAAAGAAGAAAGGAAAAAAAAAAACCACAGCTGATGCACAACACAGCTGTTCACCACCTGCTGACCAATATCCAGCCCAACCCGAGCAGTGATTGGGCCCTTCTGGGTAACTCCCCAGAGTTTATATACTGGGCATGACGTGCAGTGGTATGGAATATCCCTTTGGAGCATGAGACTGAAAAGTCCTTGATTGGGGTAAGCATTACTTAGCAACAACTTAAACATTGGTGTCTTATCAGTGTTATTCTCAGATTAAAGCCAAAACACAGCACTGTACCTGCTACTAGGAAGAAAATTAGCTCTATCCCAGCTGAAACCAGGACACACAGGAAATAAGTTTGGTATTGTGTTCATCATTCAGCCCAAACCACTCCAGTTTTTATTTTAAAAAAAAATAAAACATTATTAGTTTTTAAACATTAAAAACATATTTAAGCATTATTTAGTTTAACTGTTCTACACATTGGCAGATTCCAGATATTCAAGGATTGAGAAATCAACAGAATAACTCTCAAACAAGACTTCTAAGACAACAGTCTGCCATGACAAAATTTATTTTTTTTTCTTTTTTTTTACTTTTTAATAACCAGTGCGTTATTTACTCATTTTATGTGAAAAGGATAGTTCTCCAGAGGGTTTTAATTAAAATAATTCCGTAAAAAATGTAGTTGGATTGTAGTAGAATGGCACCCCCAGCTTTTCATGATAGTTCAAAAAGCACTTAGCAATACCTTAATCTTCAATAGTGGGGCCACATAACACTGGTGGAAAAGATGGCAAAGTCCAGAAGTCCAAACAGATTTAATATTTGGATTATGACAACATTCCTGAAAGAACTCATTATTGCATTATTAAACTATATTATTTGATATCTTTGAAATTCTATAAGAAGTCCATACATTAGTTTGAATCACTGTCTGTTCAGATACCAAAGTAGTTTTTGACACTTCCTTTTGGTGATACCCACACGTTTTCAAAATGTTCTTCCACTAACTTAACTGTCTGCTCAGATATTCTTTCTAGTTCCATTGTTCATTGTACTTCTTGCTCATTTACAGCATGCTCTTTGCTTCAAACTCAGCACCAATTGCTGATGCCTGGAAACACTTTTCATGCTGATGAAAGTCTTGTACATTGAAATGAGTCACTGACAGTGAATTATGCAGAGTTAAACATCCATCTGAGTCTGTTTTTTAATTTATTATCACTATTACTATCTTCCGTTTCTCTTAACAATAAAGAAATAAGAAGATAAGAAGCTCTCAAGATTAATTTTTAAGAAAGTTTGAAGTTTCGTAGTTTCCAGGTGCACTAGGTCAATACCAATTCCACCCTCAGCATCCAGCAAAATAGCTTTATAAGAGGATAGCAGAGCCGCTCATGATTAAAAATTAGAATAACATAAATTAACTGTGAATTGCTCACAGCATTTGGCTCACATATTTGCATTGAATATAGACTTTTCTGCCTGTCCTGGTTTTGGCTTGGATAGAGTTAACTTTTCTCCTAGTTGCTGGTACAGTGTCTGTTTTGGCATTAGTATGAGAGTAATGTTGATTGATAACAACTAAAACATTAGTGTGGTAAGAAGTGCTTACCCTATGTCAAGGACTTTTTAGTCTCTTATGCTCTGCCAGTGAGGAGGTACACAAGAAGCTGGGAGAGAGCACAGCCAGCACAATGGACCCAAATTAGCCAAAAGGATATTCCACACCGTAGAACATCATGCTCAGTATAGCAACTGGGGGTAGCTACCCGTAATGGACTGATTGCTGTTCAGGACATGCTGGGTATCGGACAGTGGGTAGTGAGCAATTGTATTGTTGCAGTAGCTGCTCTCGACTATACACACATAAACTTTTTACATGTTATAACTACAGTAAACCCCATTATCTTGCTCATTTTATGCGGGTTTTTTCCTCTCTTTAATTTCACTGTTAGTCCTTCTTTACACCTCTACTTTTTTACTTCTCCAAACCTGCCTGTAATGTTTTAGTCAGCACCATTTTAGTCTTAGACAGGAAAATAGGAGCCAAGTTGTATTTGTCTCTCTTTTTTATCCCCTCTGAAAATTCACTTCCAGTTAAATACCATTTTCTGGTTGGACTGTATTTTAGCCTGTCTCTATATCTAGTTTTCCATGTATAATTTCTGGACATTTCATTATTATTTTTGTTATTATTACAAGCTCTTCAAGGTTGTCTCTTTTTCCCAAACTTCTCTGAATTGTGTAAATAGATGGCATTAAGCATTAGACAGATTTATTTTTTTTTTTCTTGACCTGCCAAAGGCTATTAATTCTATTTGGAAAGATTCAACACATTTCCTGAGTTCTAGGATTTTATTTAGAAACAGCAGGTGCTATTTTCTCCAAGAAGCATATGACACGTATACTTGACTTATGCAAATAATAGAATTTAACTTGCACAGGGAATTTATATTTTATATTTTCATCAAATTACACTTTACATACAATCACATTAATCACTGTCAACATGTTTCAAATCAGAGATCACATTTTAAAATGATGCTGGAGTCCAGGGGTAACCTTTACATCAGAAACCTCCTTCTAGGAAATTTGGAAAAATAACCAAACTTTTAAACTTCCTTCTTTATGCATGCTTACAATTATATTGCAAGTGTTCTTTCTTAAGGAGCAAAAAAAGTATTGGCCTGTACTTTAGACTCTCCATATAAAACTGGAACTACTCAGCTGAAACAAGCCACTACAAAATCTTTCCAGCCACCAATATGAAATGAAACTTTTAAGACTCTCTCAGTGTCAAGAAAAAATTCTAAAGGCTTCAAAATGGCAGTTTCACATGAATAACCTGATGACAGAAAGTAAATTCACACTATAGGAATTCATTTTTGTCATCTCCCTACAGGTCAAGAATAGTCCAACTTTTGTGGCTTTCCCATGACTACTTGCAAAATGTGGTATAGGAAGTTTCATTTCATTTGGATGAAAAAAGGTTTGTGAGTTAATCCAAATATTGCCCAAAGAAAAAGTTAAAGTTTGGGCTGAACTTCCACATGCAAAAGAACAAACTCCACAAAATATTAGTGCCAGTGCCTGATCTTTATTTTAATTGTGCATTTTAACTGTTTGCATTTTACCTGAGTTACTCCTGTAACTCAATGAAGGAAGTACACAACAAAGTTTACCCTTTTATCTAACAGAGCTAAGGGCTTTACAAAGTATGAGTTGCTGAGTGACACGTATAGCTTCTGCGTGGACAGAAGTACACAATGAAATACTTCATATACATTTTGTTACTTAAAAAACACTCTTAAAATTGTGGTGATGACTGATAAAAGTCAGCATTATCCAGCGCTTTTCTGACTTCAGTTTTGTGGAAAGTGTGGAAAGTGTTTGTGTGTTTTTGACTTCTACATGCATGATAACAGTCTCTGTATAATTGCTTAAAGGGGAAATAGACTCTAACGATGAAAACCTGATCATTTAAGTTGTACTGGGTCTGGCTGGGTTGGAGTTAACTTTCTTCATAGCAGTCCGTATGGTGCCGTGCTTAGGACCTGTGACTAAACAAGCCTTACTAACACACTAGTATTTTGGCTATTGCTGAGCAGTGCTTGCACAGCATCAAAGGTTTTTCTGATTCCCACTCTGCCCCCTCAGTGAATAAGCTGGAGGTGGGCAAGATGTTGAGACAACTAATCCAGATTGACCAATGTCATATCCCATGTCATATGACATCATGATCATCAATAAAAGCTCAAGAAAAAGAGGAAGGGGAGATATTTTTGGTTGTGGTGTTTGTCTTACCAAGCAAGCTTTATGAATGCTGAAGCCCTGCTGCCCAGTTGTGGCTGGACATCTGCCTGCTGATGGGAAGCAGCAAGTGAATTCCTCCTTCTCTTTGCTTGTGTGTGCAGCTTTTGCTTCACCCATTAAACTGTCTTTACTTCAGTCCATAAGACTACTTGCTATGATTCCATTTTCTCCCCATCCCACAGGAGAGGAGAGGGAGCAAGAGACTGTGGGGGTTTGGCTGCTGGCCACAGTAAGCCAACTACAAGGCAAATAACATAACCTTGAAGGTGTATTTAAACAAAACTCATTTCACAAACTTACAAAGTTGTGTGCTATCTTGTCCAGAGATACCTGGATAGATACTCATGTACATTCATCCCAGAGGTTTTTTGTGAACGGAAAGTTGCTCTAACTTAAAGGAGCATGTGGGCTTGATACAATATGCTTGTGGGTCCTATAGGAAGCTAGGAGCAGTCTGGAAGCACCAGACTGCTAAGCTACAGAGATACCTCGCCCCCCCAGTGTCTTAAAACTAGTGTTTATCCAACTTCCACCCCTGTGCTAGACATTAGTGACTTGTGAAGAAAACAGCAGTAGATTCGATGCAGGCCTTCACTGCTCTGAGCTGCAAAATTTTTTGCCTGGCAGTATTCTTTCAGAAAAAAAGTGAAATGAATTCAATATAAATAATTCACCTGGAGTGAGAAAGCAACACTGCAGCTATGTGATAATGGCAGGAGTAAACTGGGTTAAAGTAGCACACCTCAACAAGCAGCGGACAGCAGAAAAGCATTTGCAAACACACATTTAATCTGAAAAGCTATTTTTCACTTGACCATGGTTCCTGACTCTGAATTGCTTCTAATATTTGCGCATTAGAAACTGACTGAAGTGAATGCTCAGATTAATGAATTTTAAGCTTAAACATCCAAATATCTATCCAAACCTAGTTTTGAGTTATATATTAACTCAAAAATTACAGTAAGTTTCATACTGGCCATTTAAATCAGTTACACAGGCTTAGGCAACTGGAATAAAATAGATGAAATCTGTAACTGAAAAAAAACATAATGATTTTCAAATGCCCAAACCAAGCTTCAGCAGCTATATTTAAAGAACTATTAGCTAAAATCACATGTACATGTGCATAAAGATAGATGTGCATCCATGCAAGAAGTATAGAACTCTTGAACATGCACAAAAGCTGCATTTGTTGAACAGCTACATCAAATATCTGCACTATTGATAATTATCCATTGTCAGAGGCTGATGTAGTACAGTACATTCCCTTTCATACTACATAATCTAATATCATGTATTTAACTTATCAGATGTTAAGGCCACATCTCCAAGGTATTAATTAACTGAGTATCAACAGCTTGTACATTTATATAATCCTTCATAAATATACAATTCTTTCGCTAAAACCTTGGAAGCTGTTCAAAATGATTAAATAAATAATCACTCAACTGTCAGTTAGATTGCACGAATACTATTCTTCTATTCAATGCTGTTCACAAAACCTGTCCTATAAACACAGAAGGACTAAAATAAATTCACAAGATCTTGAATTTTGGGAGCATCTGGCTATTCCTTATCTTGCATAGATTAGGATGTAGCAGCACTGCTTATTTTATCAAATGTGTCAATCACCAACTTAAATCAGATAATTTTGTCTTTTCCACAGAAATATCAATGCAACTGTGTTTTACTGTATCTCATTATCTTTTACTTTTTTCTTTTCACTTATCGAATATTTCAGTTTTCCTGACATTATAATATAACATCATCCACAGGAATGTAAATATTTTCAATTAAGCTGTAAATGGTGACAGGAACTTGAATTACAACTACTTGTGAGTAACCTGGTGCAGAATTTACCAAAGTGAGTTCAGGCATGTGGTATGTACATGCCTCTGCCAGAGCCTGGCCAGGTGCATACAGAGGTCTCTCTTTCCTAGGCAAAACAATGCAGCTGATGCTTTCTGCTTTGCACATTTCAATCAATCAGGATCAAGGCTGCTCGTATATCCTGGACACACATACACAGAAGACACTAGCACAGATGGCTGCACAGGGTGCTGCATTTTAACAATACCCACATATTACATCACCAGAATTCACATAAAAGTACAGACAGCCAAATCTTCTTCCTCCTCTCTGACTATTGAGACTGAAGCTCGCTATAGAAAACACATGCCCTCGCTCTCTAGATTCACAGCAATACTCACATTCACCGATCCCTCAGACACCAGCATGGGCCCTCTACCTCTATAATGACTCTGATTCTGGGCTCTCTTGCCTACTATCAATGTAGCTTACCATTTACAAGGGCCAGGTTGGCCCTCTCCAATATTACACCTGAAGTTTCTTAATGGTTTATCAATTAGTGGCTGGAGATTTTTTGTCTTAGACAAGGGCTAATAGAGAAAATGCCATCCACATTTGTGTGTGTCTGCATTTTGCTTATAGCTTTCCCTCTTCTTTATGGCTCTCTGGCCACTAGAATCATCCTTGATCTGATCACCTTAGTGGGACAAATGCTCTCATATTTCTCATAGGCTTACTGAAAGTATAGTAAACATTTATAATGCCATATAGACAACCATTTAATAAGGTGTTACCAACCAGAAACAAGTTCCTATCTTTACCGCTTTTGTCTATGCAGGACTGTCATAATCAAGACTCTTGACATTCCTCTATGTTAAACTGGAACACCTCTCCTATACAAATTCTGGATTCCAAGCAGGAAAATATGAAACCTGCATGTTAGCACAGCAGCAGCAATATAGCCAATCCTGGTGATTAAACCATAGAAGAAAGCAGAAGCACTTGGCACATCAGATACCACAAAGGAGCAGCAAATGTTAGATCTTCCTGAGTGGAAAACACCAAACAAATCTCTTGAGATTTTTTTCTCCAAATGATTGGGTGAATTAATGGCAATAAAAGTAAAGAATTGTCAGAGGAAGAGGATGGGGTTTCCTGCATATATCAAAAGAGCTTCTCCACAGCTGCGCTGCCAATGTAAAGTGAGTGGTCAAAACTCACCAAGCTTAAAGGCATTTCACACAAGCACTTCTTCAAATGACTTGGTGGTTTTTCTCTCACATCCTTTTTCCTCCTGCTGAAAATAATTCAGATTCCAAAACAGAAAATGCAAATTAAACTTACTCTTTATCTGCATAGAATAAAGGTACATAAATTATACTCCCAGACTGTTATCAAAGCAACATTAAGTCTGTACATACCCTCTGTACAAAGGAGAAACTTACAAAACCCCAGCTACACAGCATATGCTGCACTTGTGCAGTATAGCATGGTCAGGCTATGGGTTCAGAACATGTGGGAGAACGAGGGGGTCTCAGGATACTGGAATTACATAATCTGTCTTCTCATAATAGAAGAAAGGTCTAAAGGTTCAGTACATGCAGTCTGATGCTACCTGTTCTTATAATCAATGGTTTCAGAGCAATTTTAGAATCATAGAATGGTCTGGGTTGGAAGAGACCTTAAAGATCACCTAATTCCAACTGCCTCCCATGGGCAGAGATGCCTTCCACTAGACCAGTTTGCTCAAAGTCCCATCCAACTTGGCCTTGAACATTTCCAGGGATGGGGCAGCCACAACTTCTCTGGGAAACCTGTTCCAGTGCTTCACCACCCTCACAGTAAAGAATCTCCTCCTTATAACTAATCTAAATCTATACTTTTTCAGTTTAAAGCCATTCCCCATTGCACTATCACTAGATGCCCTTGTAAAAAGTCCCTCGCCAGATTTCTTGTAGGCCCCCTTGTACTGAAAGGCTGCTATGAGGGCTCCCTTGAGCCTTCTTTTCTCCAGGCTGAACAAGCCCAATTCTCTCAGCCTGTCTTCACAGGAAAGGTGCTCCAGCCCTCTAATCATCTTCATGATCGTCCACTGGACTTGCTCCAGCAGGTCCATGTCTTTCCTATATTGAGAGCCTCAGAAACGAATGCAGTACTCAGGGTGGGGTCTCACGAGAGCAGAGTAGAGGGGAAGAATCACCTCCCTCGACCTGCTGGTCACGCTCCTTTTGGAGCCTCTGAATGGCATCTTTTCCCTCCAGTGTGTTGATTATTTTGGGTACAGTGGAAATACATCTAACTGCCATAAAGATAACAGGAGGATAATCAGTCCCTGTATTTGCAAAAGCAAAATTCAATAGATCTAATAAGGCAGAATTGACTCCTCCGGAAAGGTCATGAGTGTTTAATGTATATGCAACACACATTGTACTAAGTTTGTTATCTAGTTGTAGAAAAAGGTCATTTTGTGCATGACAATTCATGATCTCATAAAAAGAGTGCATAAATATATCCATATGCTTTTGTTACACCTGCTAACATTTAAATTTATATCCTTTTAATGATTTTATATATTGTGTCTTACTGAGACAGAACGGGTAACCTGAATTTACAGGCAGTAGTAAATCAGCAGTGAACATGAGTGACGTGCAACAGCCTTTAGCCTTCTGACTTACTTCTTAGCTGAACAAGCATAGCATTATTTTGTTGTAACTAGAGGATGTTTCCCTCTTGGTTGCTTGGCAATTAAAGGTAGCTCGCTGCAGCTGAATTTTGTACCTGGACAGCAAAATGACCAATATATTTCTGTAAAAACTTTGACTTACAAAAGTTGTCTCTTAGAGCAAACAATCATAGAATCATTTGAAACTAACACTAGAACTGTGTTCAAAGATAATATATTAATCTTGAATCACTGTGAGTATATAAAGTATCAACAGTTCAAACTGATATGCTAACCATCTTCCATGTACACCTAGAGAAGTCTGTAAGGAAGGATTTATATGAGCAAATCAGTCAGCAATGCACTAGTTAGCCAAGTAATTAATTTGGCAATAAGGAGAGAACAAAAAAATTAACACTACACTTTCTGATAAGAATAGCTACATATCCATCACAGACTTCTATGCTTTACTTAAATACCTGACTGCCAGACTGTGGGATGTTCAGACACTACTCCAAGCTATATTTCTGTTATAGTAATGAAACACTGTGAGGTCCAAGAACAAAGTTATACTCTTTACCCCTCTCTCTTGTCTGACAACTAAAAAATTTTTCGCTTTATTCAGGGGATCAATAGTAGAAGAATTACCCCCTACTTCTTCAAAAGAAAGGTCTGAACATATAATGTAAGATCTGATAAGGTTTGATGGAATTGAGTCCTTTGGAAAGTAGTATAATGTATGCATATTTAACGTATACTGGTTAATTTCCTCATATCAGAAAAAAACCTTAATGAGAGAAAAGCACTATAGAACATGGAGGACTTTTTCTTTAAAAAAATAGCATGAAGCACGGTTAAAGAAAAGGCAATAGCCCAACAGGTATTATGGAGGCAACTAAACACAGACTGCCTCATGCCATCACTTTAAGATTATTCCTTTATTATGCCAGGGGAAAAAAACCATCACTAACACTTTCTGTGTCCAATCACTGTGAACTCATTTGTTATTCATTGAAACATCCATCAAGGATCAAAATAGATTCATTTGCTATTCATGATGCTCCCATATGCACTTCTGCAGGTCTTGCACTGTATTTTAGCATTTAAATGACAAATTGTACAGTTGGAACTAGCATTATGTATTAACACTTTAAATACCACCTTGTACCCTAATCCAGAAAGACACACAAGTAGATGTTTAACTCTGAACATGAGTTTAACTGAGCAGAATGGAATTAGACATCCATTTAAAGTTAAGTACGTACTTAATCATGGATACAGGGGAAAAAATCCAGAACACTAGCACCTCTGCCCCCAGTATATAGGCAAAATGTTTTTACTTAAGCACTTTAATGATTCAGGGCTTCAGAAAACACCTAGAATCCTAGGATAGGTAGCATAGAGGAGGCCGCAGGAAGCAGGGAGTTAATCATTAGTATCTAGCACTTACCCAGAAATGTTATTTTTTCACAGAAACTAGTAATAGGTATTTTTAAGATAAAAAACATTATAACAACAATATTATATACTATGTTATACTTTGTGGGGAAGATAGCACATTTGGAGAACTTGTGGGAATTTTTTTAAAAGGGATTACATGAAAGTCCTTAGAGAGCTGGAAACAGAATTTTAGCCTGGGACTATAGCCTGCAGCATAACCAATAATTAGTATAAAATAAAGGAAGTCTGAGGATGCTTTCAATTTCAGCCCATCCTCTGCTGTTTATAAAGATGGGCAAAGGGAATAACAAAATAATGACAAAGAAGAAAGAAGCACTAAAGTGACAGGCACAGGGGAAGTAGTGAGGAGCACAATAGTATGAGCTGGAGGGAAGAAAACCTGCCCAGTGAGAGACAAAAACACCAACAATGATAATGGAAGGAAAGAGTCAGTAAAGTCATGGCAAAGAGTCTCACAGGTGGCCCTGGAAGCTTCATTTTTATTTTTAGGTGGTTCCTTGTGTCCCTTAGGAGAAGAGTGCCAATGAAATACACAACCAACACTTATTTCCATTCCTTTCAATATCCAGACACATACAACCTCTGTCCTGTGACTTCAAACAAGCTCTGGGACAAAGTTATGTCCGACATTCTCTAACGTTTCTGTTTTCAATCAAAAGCATCACACTCTCCTTCTTTGATAAAAAGAGAGCTGTTATTCTGAAAGCACAATACTGACCAACAGGGACAAGTAGCTAGCAGTACATGTACAATTAGAGAACACACACACAGTTATTAGCAATGAAGCTTGGAACGTTTGAAACATTTTAACTTTTTTGCCGTTTACAACTTAAAGTATACCATAGCCCACCATTAACTACTGCTGCTGTACAGACCAGGAATGTCACAACGAAAACATTTTCAAAAGTAACATAAGTAATTGAAGAAGTTATATCCTCTTTGCAGAATTGGCTTGTGTATTTCTGAAATTGTCAATCTGTAAGACTTGAATTGTTATTGTCTAATGCTGTTCCCAGGTAGTTAAGACACTTAAACATTCCAATTAATACACCTTTCTACATTCTGCCTGAAACTTCCTATACAGCTGTTCTTTGGTCTACTCACACTAGTGAAACTAAGAGCAAGACCACCATCATGAGATCTCTAAGTTGGAAAAGACCTTTCACACTCTTAAGTAGAGTCTCTTGCTATGGAACACACTGTGTCATACAAATCCCTTTCATAATCTAATCCAATTTGGGTTAAAAAAAAGTAAGGGAAAAAGAAAAAAAAATCATGGTTTCCTTCCCAACAATCACATTGGGTGGAGGACTATTCCAGAATTTCTTTGCTCAAAGAACTAGCAATCTTCCAGTTTCTGAATTACAGTTATTCAGAGTAAACTATTACCTGCTTATTGGGTGTCAGCACGGCTCTTCAGCTAAATAGTTACTAGTTGGTTTATTCCCAGTATTTATGCCTGATATACTAGTGACTTTCACTCACATCTCTTCTTAGCCTTTAGTTTATTAAACAAGTCAAGAATTTTCAGTCCAAGGTAATTTGCTGACTCACTGTTGTTCTGACTGTGTTTTGCACTTGAAGCTGCTTCAGCTTTATTTTGTTTTTTCTCCTTCTCCTTGAACGTAATGTTTCAAAATTTGTTTCGTCAAGAACTTAATAATACCAGTTGTTCCTTTTTTTTTTTAAGAAAAAAAGAGTAATATAGTTCTTCTAATACATCAATACATCAAAGGGATTGCATTTTGCCCTTTTTGCAGATGCATCACAATGGTAGTTTATCACTGCACCAGTATTCTAAGACCTTCTTGTAGTCCCTCATTTCTAGGAACTCACAAGGAAATAAAGCCTGAATGACAACAGGAATAAGAGCAATGAAAAGAAAACAAAAAGCTAATGACATACATGCAGAATCTAATAGCAAAACATTTTCTCTCTAATGTATCAGCCTGCTTTTTGTGTCCTCCAACTTCATTTTGTCATCAGATTATGCTGAAAATGTTTCCCTGCTATTAATGTAAGGGTCATTAATGAAAACATTTTAAAAAATTACTCCCAGTGCTAACCCTTGAGAAACACTAATGTTTTCCTTTTGGTTGATATTTTTTATTTCAGAGTAAATAGTTGCATTAGTCAAATATTTATCCTCCTTCTTAATAACCTCCATTGTTTCTTGTAACTTCTACTTTAAGACACAATCATGTAAAATTTTCTACTGAAGGCTAAATAAAGAAGATCTAACTATTTTCATCTGGGGAAAAACCTCTACATTATATTATATTTACCTCCAAACCTTTACTTTTTCCCCTTCTTTTCAAAGTCTCATGATTGCAGCAGTGGCACAATAAGCTACACCAAATTAAAATAACTCGTCTGAAAATCAGAAGGGAGAAGATCCAAACCAGCAGTGGAAGGGAAGAGCAACAGCTAAGGATAGAAGATGAAATGACAGTGTTAACTTAGCTGCCAACACTCTACCGGCACACATGAGGTACTGGTTCTTCAACCAGCCGGGACAGATGCCCTGCCAGCCTTTCTGCTGTGACCAGAACGTCATCAGGAGAAAATGACTGGGGCTGGTGAAGAACTGGGTCTTACTCCTATTTGAAAAAAAAAAGAAAAAAAAATCATGGTGCAATCAGGATATGTACTTGAAGCTGGCTGCTTTCCCACTGCACACTAAGAGGAGAATCCTATGCCCATGGGCTTAGTTAACTTTGGGAATGAAAATTAGGGGCATTGTCAACGAGGGAGTTACAGGGTACTCCAAGCGGTCATCCAATCTGGACCTTCAGGGGAATCAGTGCTGATGATTACATCATACAGAGTTCATGCCACATAGATGGGAATTAACCAGGAAGAGGGGGTGTGCGTATACTGGTGTGTGCATATCCACCCGTCCATCCACCCATATACTGCTGGGCAAGCCATAGGTTAGGGTTAGGGAAAAGGCTACTGTAAGGGAAACCTTATGTATATGTATACTCATACACACACATATATAATCTCTTTTTTATATGTACCCCTATAATTAAACATTTACAAATTTAAGATTTTTCAGGTATTGTTACACTGATATTTCTTAGCATAAAGGTTTGATTTGCAACCTTAAACATTCTTTAGATGTACATTTATTTTATATTTCTTACATAAAAAGGCCTCAAAACTGCCATGACCTATCAGAGTAAGCAATCAAAATAAATTTGTATGAATTGAACAATGCAGTGAATCTTCCTGTATACCACAGCCATCCAAGACAAATGGTAATAGCTCATTTGTAGTGCAGTTGGAATGCTTATTTTCCCTGGCATGTGTTTTGATACATTGCTATTTCCCTCATTCTGTAACCCTGAGGTATTCCAATATCCTTAAAGAAATATTCTTCCTTTTAAAACAGAATTTGCATTTCCTAAATAATATACAGGTTTGCTTTCAAATTTCCATTTCAAAGGTTCGATTAATTCAAGTATAAGCTATGAAAGCTACTTCATCATCCAATCTGACTCAAAATGTTGAGGAGAAAGGTAAATTAATCTCCCATTCAAGCTTTAGCAGAAGAAATGGAGGTTTACATCAGATGAAAGCTTCCATTTTTTACAGGTTTTTCTTCTATCTGTTCCTGGCATCCAGATGGAATTATGGCAATAAACTGTAATTGGTTTAACAAACTTTAGGCAGGCTGAAAGAGTTTGGGTTATTCAGCCTGGAGAAGAGAAGGCTCGAGGGAGATCTTATAGCAGCCTTCCAGTACCTAAAGGGAGCATACAGGAAATCTGGAGAGGGACTTTTTACAAGGGCATTTAGTGACAGGACAAGGGGGAATGGCTTTAAGTTGACAGAGGGAAGACTTACATTAGACATTAGGAAGAACTTCTTTACTATGAGGGTGGTGAGACACTGGAAAAGGTTGCCCAGAAAAGTTGTGGCTGTCCCATCCCTGGAAGTGTTCAAGGCCGGGCTGGACAGAGCTTTGAGCAATCTTGACTAGTGGAAGGTGTCCCTGTCCTTGTCAGGGGGTTGGAACTGGATGATCTTTAAGGTCCCTTCCAACCAAAACCATTCTATGATTCTACAAATAAGATTTTTCTAAGCATTCAGGACTAGCCAAGCCCTTACCAATATTTCAGATCCTAATAAATGCTATTGGAAACACATGCTGTTAGTCACACTGATATCCTCCCATAAAGGTTTTGGAATGTGAGTGTAACTATGACAAGAAAACAGACTATCCTTCCCAAAGGTAATGTAAAGAATCAAAACCAGAACTAAAACCAGCTCATTATAGAATGCATAAAGAACGTATTAGTAATAGGATATAACAAAGTTCTGTGATTCTCCAGAGCTGGCTGAATCCAAATCCAACTGCGAGTCTTTAGTGTAAGACTTAAAATTCCGGAGAGAGTGGATCTTTCCTCAGGATTTGTATCACTGTTAACACACCACAAAATCTGCAATTTTGTCAGTGCCTGAGCCAAGCAGATTATGGGGCTTCAAGGCCTGTGACACTTTTCCCTAATTCCTGAGAGAGCTCTTTCCTCCTCAGACCAATTCAGCAGCTATCAGCTGGGGAGGGCTCAAAGGAGAAGGGACATTACACAGGGAGTGAGAGGGAGATCTTACGTATTAGAGAAGGTTTCTCTTTTTATGTCCTCCATTCCCTGTATCTTTTCCTCTCCAACTGCAAGTCTGACAGATGACAACACTAAAATGGAAACCTACCTTCAGGACTGTTAACAGATAACATCTTAGATCAGTATTGCCACTAATTAGTTTCATGAAGACCATGTCTACTACATCTTCACAGTAAAAGCTAAAAAATTCTCTTCAGAACAAAGCTAAGGAATCAGATTTTCCATGAACTACTTTCCATGGCAAGGAAAAATAGTCTAAACCAAACATCTAACAAGAGGACTCATGATCGTCTGCCACAGTCACAAGAATAAAAAGCTTAGATTAAAGGACAGCAAAACCCCAGATGATAGCCACAGGAACTTCTCATGGAGCCAGTAAGGCTATTAGCAGATACTAATATCACATTAGGTCAAGGGACACAAGGATGAAATACTACTCTTAAATAAATGGATCTCAATTTTTCATCTTTATTAGCTATTTAGAGACCATTAGTGAGTTTTCTTATATCTGCATTATATACATAAAGAAATATAATGGGGAAAAAAATGTCCTTGGCTGTTCACTTAAGGAAAAAAAGTAAGAGGAAGTTTGCAATTCACTGTCATGTAATTAATCATCTCATAGAAGCGCAATCAGCTGCCTGTTGATCCAGTAGCATTATTTAACCTCCATCAGTAAACACAGACACTGGATTGAAAATTTAAGAATCTGATGGCATATGTATATTCTGTCAAGAGTTATAACCTCTGAGCATCAGCTGGAAAACCAATAATTTTTTTCACCACCATTGAAATAAATTCTGCCAAGGACAGTAACTGGCCAACCATGAAATTGTGCATTTAAGCGGACTTCACATTGACAACAGAAATGCCACATGAAACTTATATAGGTATGCTAGTATCACATCTGCCGAGTCTTAACAGCCTAACCATTTGCTATATCAATGTCAGTTTTCAGTGTCATATTGATCCAATTCTTGTTCCCTGAAGCTTAAGCAGCAGAAATTTTTTATCCCCTTCATTCAAAACTTTGAAAAGGAATGTGGCAGCTAGCATTATGTGTGAACGTTATGAACAAAATAGTTATATCTGCAAATACTGTGCCTTGTCAGCATTTTGGGGATTTATGAGAAAAAAAAAAAACAAACAACAAACCAAACAAAAAAAAACCCTCCAAACAAAATCCACTAAACTCCCCCTTTTTCCCCCCAGAATATACTATAAAAAACCATTTATTTTATAAAACCAAAAAAGTATTTGTATATAATGTATACTAGTATATTTATTTAACTAGCAAATACCACTTAGAAGATAGGAAATTATGTTGGTTTTAGAAAAAGGTTCAATTATTTTGTCCTTTAAGAAAAGTGGTGAATGACAGAATTGGATTTATTTTGTAAGTTTGTAATATCAATTTTAGCATTTGCTTGGGAAGCAGGAAGCCTTCATATGGTTACTGGAAAAAATGCTGAACTTGCATCTACTTCATTAACCTGAAATAACATCAAGAAACAATGCTCTGAAAATCGCTGTTTCTTCAATTCATTTCTAATACTGGATTTACACAAGAGGTGGATGCTACATCCAAAATTACATAGATGGCTAAGACAAAATTTTGCAATACAAATATGATGCAGATGATGTGAGAGCACTTTAAGATCAAAAAGCCATAAACAGATCTATTACAGGAAACAAATACATACCAAACAAGGTCTTCTCCCTTTGTTCCTCCCCCACCAATACTTAATGCTTGTAAAAATAGCCCCTTTCGTTTACATGTAATTAGAATTTTCCTCAAGAGCAATCTTTTGCCACTTAAATTCAGAAGTCACAAATCTAACCATCCATACTACATGCACAACTTCAACATTCTGCAAAATAAACACTGAAGACAGCAAAGCATGGATTTACATCCTTATAAATCTGCAACTTATAGGATTTCATCTGGACAACTGCTGTGACAGCAGAGTCTCATGCAAGACACAGAGTCTATTCACAGATAGCAATCTACTATTTTCCTCAGTCACCTACCAGTAAATATGTACATAGATTCATAAACACACACACACACTTTATCAACTGCCAGAGCAAGGTCACAAGAAAAGAAAACACTTTCTGAAAACCTGACCCACTGGAGCAGATCAATTATTAATGACCAACAAGTTCTATTAATTTAAATTGATTTATGCTGATTTATATCACCAGGAAGCCAATCCATTTTAGAATTATGTTTTATAAAGCACATTTGGTAGGAACAGTTTCCAGCTCCAACAAACAGAGTGTAGTGTCCTCAGTGGAACTCTTCCTAGAGAGTTGCCACCAATGTACATAAACACAAGTTAGAATCAAACCTCTGGACAAAAAAGGGAAGTAAAGGAATTAGGAAGTAACTCCTTAGGTTTTCACCCTAGTCAAAAGCAGCTTGAATCACGGTCCAGGGAAAACTCTATATCCTTTTACATGCTGGGCAGGTAGAAAGCAGGCAGAATTGCCCTTGCTACTCTTCCCAGTTCAGTAAAACAAACTTTTTACTTAATTATGAATAAATAGAAACCATTACAATGAACTGCACATGACTAGGAAAGTCCAACCTGGCTGAAATACAATTACTCCCATAGAGTCTATATACAGCTTGTACTTTTCCTCTAGTCCCTGGTTGTTGACTATAGGTAGCTATCTCATCCAAGATGAGACAGCTTGGTTCCCTGATTCAGCAACTGTTAAATCTAGTTCATTTCCCCAGCAGATTTTGATATGTTACCAGGTGAATTAAGTGTAGGGAGTAATGCAAAACCTTCTCTCTCTAGGTCCCAGCTGTTTTGCAGGAAAGACAGGATTAAATCTCACATGGACTACACAGTAATCCGTTCTATTAATAGTTTGGGTGTCCCTTTCAGCACTCTTGCCCCCTCAAATAGCCAAGGGCAGGGGGAGTTACTGTGACCTCACTCCAAGGATGCTACTAAGCAACAATCTCTGCCGGTATTAAAAATGGTTTTCAGTATGCAAATCTTTATAGTAAATTTCAATAAATCTATTAACCATATGTTAACACCAGCAGAAATGTATACAAACTGTATTAAATTGGCTCCTAGCACACTCTCAGTAGTGCAGACAGGAGCTAGCTAGCACAGCAAGAGCTAGATGGCAAATAGTCATTTTCAAGAAGGGATGTTATCACAGTTGCATTACCCTCTGCAGCTGATCACAATACAGATTTTTTTTTTTATGGCCTCATTCAAATATCTGTAACAGCAAAAACCATTTTCAGTGACATTCTATACCAATCTAAAATAAGATGAGGAAAATATTCATAACCTATCTACACCAAGCCTGCCAGTTAAACTGTTATTTTTAAGAGTTTCCATTTACACATTGATGTGAATGGGACACTGCAGCCAGCAAAGCAATACTGATGTAAATGAGGCGGCCATCCAGGCAGTACGTAGCCATTATCACTTCTATTATTACTCACTAATAGAATTCACAGTCTAAACATGCAAAGACTATCTTCAATTCTTCTAATTCTTTCACCTCTCCAGAACCTTCAGTGGAGGGCGCATTTCTCCTCTTTCTTGGCACATCCAGTGTAGTCCATATCTGGCTGTCAGAACAACTTTCTAATTTTATTAGGTAAGAGAATGAGCTGCCAGATTCGCAAAGGACCAGCAATTCACACCACAGTTTCCTGCTAGCTAGCATGTGTTCACACCATCAAAATGTTACAAATGAAATTTCTGGGGCTACTTGGAAAAAACCCAAAAAACAAAAAACAAAAATTAAAAAAAACAAAACAAAACAAAAACCCAAAACACAAACCAATAAAAATACTGCACAGCCCAAGGCATCCATAATTTCAAGTAAAAAGTTAGAAATAGTGATGTTTGCAAAATGTATATTAAGCCAGACAGTTATATTTCCATAGCTTTGGAGAGTCCCTTCCTTCTCTCATTTATAGTAATATTTTTATCAATTAAAAAAGCAAACCCCAAAACCCAAACCAAATAAAAAAACCCAAGCACTCCCCACGCATTCATTTAGCACGTTTACAAAAATATGCAGTTCAAATAATGATAATTTTTATATTTAAATTATTACTACTTAAAGCAGAACTGAAACATTAACTATTAAAATAGTACAAAATTTATGCAAAAAATAAGCAGATACAGTAAATATTATTTTATGCTTGGATTTTTATAAATTTGTCTAACACAGCTGTCAGCTTCTGGGAACAACACACCCATGACAGTGTTATCACAATTTCACGAAAGAATTCTTGAAATTTCATTATATATCACATTCACTGTAGAAAGACAATACCTTCAAAGTAGCTGGCTTCTTATAACATCAGACCTTTAACTACTTTATAGTAAATTGTGCTTACACTCAAACTCTTACAAGCATTACTGTTTAGACACCACTAGCACTCTTAATTATCTGACTCTCTTGAGAAGTTCAATGTCCAGAGTTTTCAAAGTTCAAAACTGAATTTTTTTAATTAGAACTATGCTTAAAAAAACCCACTCTATATAATGCTAAGTACTCAGAGAGAAAAAAATATTTTGTCTCCAACCTCATGCCTAAATATAAATTTAAAATGCATTTGTTGTCGTTGCTTTAAAAAGGATGAACAGAGAAACAAGACCCATCTTACTTCACAGGACTGTTGTGAAGACCAAACTAAACCTTCAGTATTAGATTAATGAGATAAAGGGGGGGGAGAAATCTATGCATGAAAGGGAATGAATAACTTCATTATCATAGCAGAATTGTGTGAAGATCATCTGTGGCCCTTACTTGAGCAATAAGGATACTTCATGTTTACTAATTTAAAACTGCCCAGCCTACACTCTGAAAAAAGACTATTAAAACCTAGTATGTGATCATGCAGTTAAAAGCTTCTTACATTTTTAAGAAAAATTAAAGTTATAGAAGTTACAGTTATTAAACGTTTGTGTGTGTCCCCTTTGAAATGGCATATAAACTTCCAATATTCTAGAACATGAAGATTTCTGGGTATTTTTCAAAAGACAGCATCCTGCTGTATACTGGTTATCACAGAGGTCAATGAGAAATTTTTCGGCACGAATCTTTAACACGACTGAATTTTCAAAGCTAAAGTGGAAAACATGCTGATGCTTGGATACATTACAGAGTGTGGAGTCTTGAACATGGTGGTCTTATAACCCACATTTAAGGACTACCAAATACCTTCAGAACCTTTTTAATTGTAACCAGTTACTCTAGTGGAAATTATTTTTAATTTAAATATTTAGAGAGAATATTTGAAGAAAAATCTAAAGCAGGAGAATCAAGGTTTGAAGAGAGGAAAAAAAAAAAAAAGAAAAGAAAAAATCAGGTTTACTATACTTTTTCAAATGCCAGTCACTTTCCACCAGCATCTTGATCACTTACTACAGACACGCAGAAGACCATGGATCTAATCTCTGTACATATATTTAGGTCTTAGATTGCATTTCCACTTGTACCCATGGGATGTTTTTTGTTTGTTTATTTTTGTATTCTGTGTCTTAGAAGGTCTCAGAAATCCCATTCAGATGCAGAACTTTTCAAAGATCAACTTTTTTTTTTTTTTTTTTAATGTGCAAGTCAGTTTTGACACTACCCACATTATATTCTTAAATCTCACCACGTCTTCAGAAATACAAATGTCTTATTGGCATTTCAAACACCATGTCCTGCACTTGATTAGATGATTAGTAAATCAACCTCTCATTGCAGAGGAAAGAGAGGGGAAGACTACAATTGTTTTTCTCAGGTATGATTAGGCAATGATTAAATTTTAGTTTGAAGCCTTCTGAATGTATCTGATTGCTGCCAATTGATCCTATTTCCAGCTACAGCAGTGACTGGTGCTTCATAAAAAGAGACAAGGCACCTTCAAGATTCATCTGTTGTATGTCCTTGTTTGTAGATGGAGAGTCTTTCTGACCCCCATGCAGACCAGTGTCTCAGTTCCTGAGCATATGGTTTCGTTTTCTTTGCCATCTTCACTACACAGATCTACGTGTTAACTTTAAAATGGAGGTTAATGTTCCACTAGTGGTATATAAGCATAAAAAAGGAGGCACGAAGTGAAAGCAGAATGAGTTTATACCTCATACTGAGAAAGATTATGCATCCTTAATCACCTCAAATAGCACTTCACTGAAAAAACATGAAATTCAAATTTGATAGGGTAGAGCCACAATTTGCTCTATAAGAGCAGAAGTATGTTCTTTGTGCAGCACCACAAACATCCTTTTACATTACGACTGGTTAAAGCAAGTCTAGTTTAGTTCTCTAAATATTGTTGGGAGAAGGCAGTTTTTCTAGAAACTCTAATGAAACTACATACTATTTTGCTTTAATGCCTTTTCCCAAACCACCATTCAGAAAAATCTGGGATGCCGCGATCTGTAAAATCTGCAGAAAGTTCTATTAACTTTGTTAGATTGAACCTTGGTGTTGATATAACTAAGTTTCTAGTTTATTCAGCCTAACTTTAATAACACATCAACATCATTAGCAGAAATAGGAAGTGTAATAATAAATAGCTGACACTACCTCCATAGGGACGGGACACACCAGTTACATCGCACCTTGCAGTGACAATCTTTCTGAATTCTACCAAAGGAACAAAGATAAGACATTAGTATCTGACATCTATTCCAGTACATTGTATGCTTATGCAATCTACCCAAGTATCATTTGTTTTCAAATTTAGAATGACAGATACAGTTAAAGAAGTTTTAGACTACTAAATTTGCTGAAGTAAGTTACAACCTGTATTAATAAAGGTAAAAATACACCAGAAACAAGACAATAGAGTGGAAGAATTATGGTATGGGAGATAAAAATATAAAAAAGGCAAAAGCAGAAATGTTGCTTTTTGAGTTCTATAAAACTATCATGCCTTCACTATATTTTAAAATTTAAAAAAGTAAAGATTTTCAGTGACTACCAAGTTAAGCTAGTTCACATAAAACCAAAATAAAAACATTTGATGTCAGTTCTCTGTAATGACAAAGATATTGGCAAAAAAAGCAAGAGATGACTCTTGCAGTAACCAAAGGGATATTTGGAAAGAAAAAACAAAACCAAAACCAAAAAAACCCAAAAGTAAAAAAACCCCAAACAGCTGGTCATCTGGTCAGATCCTCTTATTTAAGAAAGTAACTGGAATGAAATGCTTGCACTAGACAAAAAGAAGCAGAGTTGAGATTAAAATGTTCAGAACTTACATCCAGAGGGAATTCATGATGTTCATTTTTCTACTAAGTATGCTTGAAACTTGCCATTGCCTATGGTTTTAGCTTCTTGCAGTACTTGTCTAAAAAGTGTGTGAAAGTGTTTTGAGATTGCAAGCTTCTGAACTGTTTGTTTAGGCCATCAAGTACACTACAAAGCTGCATGTATTTCTGTATCAACTGCACTAGCTCACATTCTTAAAAAAAAAAAAAAGAAAAAAAACAAAGATATTGAAATTACCATATGGAGACATATTACATGCTGGATTTCTGTCAGTGAATGAGTCTACAGGTCTGGGAACTGCAGGCTGCAACAGACTGGAAGGGGTCTTAAGTAGATTTTGCCATTCAGCAGTACAACGATTACTCCAATATGAGAGAGATTTTCCTGTCTTCAGTCCTGATCTCTAGCTCTGAACCAGATTGGTACATTTTTCTGCTTGCTGTTATACTTTTAATCCTGATTCTTATCACATCTCTTTTTCTTTTTTCCCAACACTAGTAGAAGTTCAGCATTGAAGTCCTTTTATGAAATAAAATTACAGAAGGGAGCCTAACCTCTGGCTGTAAAAGGTTACAACATATAATAAACCATCCTCTTCCAAGGTATAAGCACTCATTTAGGATGTGGGAACATGGAAGAATAAATCCAACTGTAGAGAAGTAAAATCTTGCATCATGCAAACACTCTTTAATTGCACGGCAGTATAGAACAAACCTAATCAACACCAGG
The DNA here is from genome assembly GCA_024361745.1 of Cacatua alba. Classification (NCBI taxonomy): domain Eukaryota; kingdom Metazoa; phylum Chordata; class Aves; order Psittaciformes; family Cacatuidae; genus Cacatua; species Cacatua alba. The sequence continues at coordinate 20,926 of JANEMJ010019075.1, read as the reverse complement.
AAAGTTAAGCTCAGTGGAGGCAAACTAGGTGTGGAATGTGATTGCAAACAGGAAAGGTTCCTAAGAAAACTCTGGAAACAAAGCAAGAACAAGGAAAACCCTTTGCTGTTAATCAAGGTAGGAGTAAAGTAATGAAGGAAGAACACAAATAAGCTTTATTACTGAATTTCCTCTTAGCCTTTACAGGTGAAATCTTACTCAGTACTCTTGTTACTGTACTTAGTGGCAGTCTCAGTGCCTGAGGGAGTGAATTGTTACTCACAAAACAAAACCAAGACAGAGAGGACAATCACTTGATCAGGTGGGAAATATCAAGTCTGTAGGACAGCATTGGACTCAAAGGCATTGAAAACCAGCATTGCTTTGAGGCTGCTATCATCTTCGAAAGACTACTTTTCTGGCACTACTACTACAAAAGGTAGATATTTTTCAAGGGGAAGGGAAAAGGAATAAACACTGAGCAAAAGGCAAGTCCACAGTTTTCCTGTGTGAGGCTAGATCAAGTATTTAGTATATCTTAAATGTGCTTCCCACTGCCTACTGGTAGCATACCACCACTAGTCTTGACGATTGTTATAAAGCATTGCCATAATACAAAAATAAAGCACTGCAGAAATCAGTGCTTACCAGCAACAAAGAGTAGCCTTTGTTCTGTAAAATGATCCTAATATAATTGTAAAGTGTTTCTTCGGCACTCCCCTGCTGTCAGGGCATTGAGAGAGTAGCAGCACAGAAAGCTGTGGAACAAGAAAACAAGATATGCTTGTACATGTTAATAGAAAGCTGAAGAATTCCTAGCAAGTGGAATAAATCCCACAGAGAAGCAAGAATACCTATTCCTTAAAACCTAAACAGGGGATTTCCAGAAAGTTTGGAAGTACTAGGGACTGAGCAAATAGGCAGACTCCTGATCACTTACGTATTCAAAATTTCTTCTACATTTTAGATAAGCTCCCACATCTGAAGCTCTGACAAAAACTGGAATATCTACAGTACTGACTTGCTTACTGAAACCAGAGTTCTTTTACTTCTTCTCAGATGAAGAATGTAATATACATAATTTAGTTAATACACAAAGTACTGCATTAGAGATGGAACTGTGGTGCACATTAATGTACTTCAGAGCTGCATCAGCGGGGGTGGGGTGAGTGGTGTACAGTGCTCTTAAGTAAGAGGGAGTGGTAAGCAGTAGAATAAAATGCCAGAAATAGAAAGCATCAATACTGCTAAATTATAAACATACAGAAAGGGCTCAGAAATAGCATGCAAATAAAGACCTGTTGTTTTAATACAGTCACAGGAAATAAAAAAGGTTTTTAGAGGAAAGATGAACTTGACACTCATCCATATACTATGTATATCACTGCACAGTGTTAAAGATCACATTAATGTGGTGTATATATATATTCAATTATTATAAAGATCAGGTTCTTGAATACTTCATTGTCACCATACATAAAATGTCACTATTATATATTAGGCATCTATTTCTACAAATTTTGAAACATTTATCCAAAGTTTATATATCTTTGGCTGCTTTGTGACCTGAAATGGGAAATGTCATGCAAAATAATGGCGTTTGAAAGGAAAACTTTGAAGAAATAAAATACAGAAACAACAATCTTGCCTTCCTCTAAAGGGATATTAAGGGTCACCTGTGTTTGGCATGAGAAATACTTCATACAAAGTGTTATTTCTCATACTTAAAAAAAATCCTGTCTTGCATGCCTGAGAGCTAAGGTAAAAGAAAATAAGTTTGGATATTTTCATATGCCAAAAATGTTTTCATATGCCAGACTGCACATACAAGTATTTCTGATAGAATGCAGTAAGCCTAATCACATACTAACTGGCAGTGCAGTATTTAGGGCCTTGATTCCATTTCCTTCAGTTCAGACACTCACAGAATTTTCATTCAGGTATTATGATAAAAAGTATATATATTTTATGTACCACAATCCATCCACCTTTTTTATCCAATTATTATCTGGATTGTATTAGCCTGTATCTACTTACGTCAGTTAGCAATTTCACAATTTGACAATTTCACTTGATTAATTAGCAATCAGATACAACTTAGGTTGCCTAAGCATAACTGTGAGCAACTTGAATAAAGTTCAAAAAATTCATAATTACACAAAACAGGTAATTCACAAGAAGATACAAATATGCTTTTTCTTAATAACTCTAGTAGAGTGGAAGAGAGCAGTGACTGTTGCTTACCTAAACTTTAGCAAGGCTTTCAAACAAGTGCTCCAGAGCAGCCTCATAGACATGTCACGGAAATACAAACTCAATGTATGGGCCACACAGCATAGGAAAGACTCGTTGGACCAACAGCCAAACTTGCATTTAGGTGTTCCTCAGGGTCAGTACTTGGTCATATTCAGTTTAATTCCTGTATCAGTGACCCAGCCAAAGGGATAAACCCTCACTAGGTTTGTAGATGGTATCAAATTAGGGGAGAAGTCGGAAGACTGGGTGGGAGAGCAGCTCTGCAGAAGGATGTGGGTGCACTGCGAGAATGGACCAAGAGAAATCTTATAAACTTCCAGATGCAAATGTAAGGGTTATTCTCTCCCTGCATGTGGGAGAGAGTAAGTGTTGCCTTTGCAACACTTCATACTACAAAAAAAAAAGACTTGGGGGTTGCAGTAAAGAAGCTGAGAAGTGTGCCTTTTAGTGATAAAAGGTAACTGCACACCAGGCTTTATTTGCCAGACAATAGGCATACAGTCACTGGCAGTGGTACTTTTTAGTTATTTAGCTTTTTAGGAGCAAATGCCCCTTTTTCACCTTTCAAGAGCCATGACAGCTAAAAGCAGAGAGCTCAGAAGACACATCAAGGTGACTGGAGGTTGGAGTACCCGGCAGAAAGACAGGCTAAGGCATCTTGGTTTGTTTAGCTTCAGACACAGAAGCTGAAGGGGAAGACCAGCTGCAGACTTCTACCACTAGTGAGTGTGGCATTGGGGAGTGCAGAAAGGCAGAAAAGGATTACAGAGAAGACAAAGCTTAGGCTTCCAAAGGGGAAAAGAGCAGGAGGGAAAAAAAAAAAGAAAGGAAAAGTCAACCACCATAAATTACAGCAAGGGAAATTTCAATTTCATCTGAGGAGAAAAACAAAACAAAAACCAATTCCACTGAAGAAACAGTCAAACTATTGGTTGGGTGTCCAGAGGTATTGTGGAATTACCTTTTTAAGTGACACTCAAAAACCTGACTGGACAGCACCACTATTTAACTTATATCCAAGTTCTCAGCCAGTCCTGCTTGAAAAAGAAGGAGTCTGGACCACAAAAGGTCCCTTCAAAACTGATTTATTCTTGGATCCTATCATTATGGTCTAGCTTGCATGGTTTATCTGTGCATTGTGCAAAGTGCCAGTGTCAGATCACAGAACTTTTCCTAAGGCTTACCTGTTCTACTTTTATTACAACCTCATTCTGCACAGATCAGGGGTTTTTTGACTAGTTCCTGACTTAAATTCTATTCCATCACATACTTATCTTGAAAAGAAATAAGTTATTTAAAAACTAAATTTTATTCATTGTTTTGGAAAATCAGGATGAGCAAACTGAAATAAAAATCACCAACTACATGTTACAGAGAATATTGAAAATCATATGAATTATGAACGTGTGCAAAGAAAATATGAAAACTTTAGACGAGCTGTTAACTAACATTTAAAAGCTAAATGAAGAGAGTTTGGAAAATAACGAACCAGATGGAAGAAATATATATACCCAGCGAATAACTGTTTCTTTGCCTACTATTCTAGCTTACTTTCAGACACACTTATCACCACTGAAAAAAACTGCTTTACTCTATGTAACATCTTGAAATAATGTACTGTTCTTTATGTCCTGGTTATTTTCTTCCTTCATTGTAGGAAACAGAAAAGTAATAATAGACGAAAACACTAGAGGCATCTTTATTTAGAATATGAAATGGCTGCTTATGATCAACTATTATACATATTACATAATCATAAGTTTATCTGTGGTTCCTCATAAATGAAACTAACAGTTTATATAGATAGCTTCTGTTTTACATTTCTGACATTTGGGATATTTTGGATGTGTGGAACTATACAGAAATTGATTTAATTGGTAACTATTTAGGATATGTCAGGCTACTTTACCAGTACATGCTTAAATACAAATGCATATGCTGAAAATGGTGCTGTTAAACCACATACTTAGCTGAAACCTGATAAAGTGCCAATATGAAATGTGCTAATAGACTGATAGGGAATAAAGATATTTCAGATTATTAGCTCATTAGCGCCACAACAGGAGGATATTTTGGTTTTACTTTACTCAGAACGACTAGGAAATTGACAGAGATATACTACCCTTCACACAGAAATCCATTTTCTACATGTGAAAGCTATGTGTGGCCTTCAGTTGCTGCAAATCCGTCTAGCTTGTGATTTACAACACCTTAGGACACTGGCTGATTTTTGTGTGCCCTAATTGCATTAGACCAAAGGTTTTAAGCATTAATATTCACAAATGCTGGTATATACTAATAAATGCTACTCATGTGCACATATTGTTTAAAAGCAAATCTCAAAGCCCAGTCAGATTATTCGTTATTTGGGTTCTATTGCTATGAGGCAAAAAAAAAAAAAAAGCTTTCAGAGATATAAACTGCAAGATAAAAACTACAGAAAACAGTGTGATGCAGACACCAAATACTACAAAAAGTACTTTCAGCATTTTGCTAAATGAATTCCTCTGTTGTCAGTATAGGTTTTAATGTTACAGTGAAATGAAATTAGTACCCCATGAATAGAGATTAAAAAAATTGTTTTTTTCTTGTCTTGTGTTATGACTGTAATGTTTTTGCAGAATCACTGCAGCAAGTTGCGGTAGAGGCAGAAAATGAATAAAATCTGCCGACTACACAGAGGATAAAGTCATTGCTGTGAATTTTCAGCTGTGCCGCGCTATGCTATTTACCACATACTACACAGATAATGTTCAGTTCAGATGCAAGCAGAAAATAAAGGCCTTACAAGTCCAGATGTCTTAACGCTGAGGAAAAGATAAAAGTTTAATTTTAAAGTGTTGATATTTTATTTCTAAAATATTTTTTATTTTACTTTATCACCCCCTAAGGCACTTCTTTTCGTGTTTTCTTTAAAGCAACCAGATGGTTGAAACTTGTGGAAGAAGAGCTATTTGCACACTTCAGTTTTCAGTCTTTACAATTTTTGGTTGAAAACTCAACATTGTTACTTCAGAATAAAATTGCCAATTACTCATACAAGAACACCATTGTTGAAAGAAAGGTAGCTAAGAACAACATTAAATTAATTTTTTCTCTCCTCAAAGACTGCAAATCCTTGCTTAAGGAATAATGAAAGAAGGTTTGCTTGCCTGAGCTACCTGTAACACATAATTCAACAAAAGCAAGTATAGCAATAACATGAAGCTGTAAGAATCAGAGTTTTCTGAACTAGTCTAAAATCCACATGAACTCTGTTAATAGTGCCAAAATCACATACAAATAGCATAATAATCAGATCAGTGTGAGACCATCTGTGTAGGCATAGTTGCACTGCACAGGGAGCTAAAATTGATTTACAACATGATTAAAAAGCATATAGGCAGGCAGCAGCTTGAACTGAGCACTGGCTCATTCCTAGATTCAGAACTATCTGTGATTTGGAAACAAGCAACTCTGTTAGGAATTGTCAGAGCTGTTTTTGTACTTTATTTCAGCCAATAGGTAAAGTCCAACTTCCCTGTTTCCTCACCAGACAGGAGACAGACTTTAGAGAAGCCTAGGCTTTATCTTGGTCTGACAATTTTGATGAAAAATACATACCAATTGTGCAAAAACTGTACAATGTTAGCCTTAGGGATGGAGAAAGGGGAGAAAAATAATACGGCTATTACCACATCATGCTTTGAACATGAGCTCCATCTCCTTAGAATCATTTAAACTTGCTTTGCAGTCACACAGGTCCAATCTATCCTCAGCTATACATGTTTAACACAAGCTTCCAGGAACTGCAGAGAGGAAAACTTGGGTCTATGCTATCCTTTCACATAAAACACATGCTCACTTATTGCAGTGTGCATGACTGATGTTTTTCCCTGACCACTTCTTCCATCACACAATGCTTTTTTTAATGTCAGCAAATATAAGACAAGTCAGTTATGTTCTTTCTGGCATAGCTTGATGTTGTTTTGCAGAGTAGTGTGGGTGTTGCAATCAGCCAGACAGGGGCATCTGGGCTGCTATAAAATGGAGAGATAGTCTAAAGCTCATTGTACTGTTCTATTTCCAGTCCCAGGCTACAGAATTCAGTCTAAACCAATAGCAGCTGGTAGTACAGGCTGAAGTCCTTTGTGAGTTCTAAGCTCTTTCTGCACTGGGGAAGAGAACTGGAAGAAGGGGGAAGGTGGATTTATATAGGAACACAGAAACTATTCCATACACATGCTTGTTAAAAATAGGCTTTTTTCCCTGTTCATTCACTCAGGATTTAGCAGTGTCTCTATGAAAAGTTTTGTCTCTCCTATGCCCCCAGCCTATCTTACTCTGGTGAAACAACACCCAGAAGTCTCACTATAGGCTTTACTCACAAGGAACAATGTTTGTGAAATCTAAACATAAACCAATACAAAAGCCTTAAGGAAATTGTGATATTGCCTTTAGAAATATCAGAGGATATGGGTTGAAGAGGTCAGTGTAATGTTAACTGTGCCCCACTGAAACAGGACCTTTCTTCTCGCGAGGTAGTAAAAACAAACAAACAAAACACCCCAGCAAAATAAAACAAACCATCCTTCCTCCTCAAATTCTTCACATTCCACCTATTCTAAAACAAAAGAGACTAAATGATAGAGAGCTTAATGCTGCAGAATTTAATGGATAACAGATTCAGGCTTGAGGGCCTCGGGAATTCCCTAGTCCAACCCCCAACCCAAAGCAGGATCAGCTTTGAGATCAGACCAGATCGTTCAGGGCTTTCTCCATTCTGGTCTTGTTAACTTTAAAGGATAGAGTCTGCACCGTCTCTCCTACTCATGCTCAGGGTGAAAATGTCTTTACAGACATTCTAAATCTCTTTCATCAGCTTGTGCCCATTGTAATTTTTTTCCTGCCATGCACCACTGTGAGGATTTTGGCATCTGATATATTTTAGATTAAATTAATGTATAAAATCAGTCATTGTATAAAACATAGTAAAGTCTTTTTAACTCCGAACTGAAACTTCAACATTTTCAGCTTGTGAAAGTAGAGCAATGAAGTATCCTGTCTTCTCTGCCCTGTAAGTTTTAAGACTGCCACTGGGTTTTGCAGAGTCCCTGACCTATCAAGCCTACTTCGAAAACTTCAGTTAAAGCCCTTCAGGAAACGTAGACAGAGAAGTGCCAAATTTCTGAAGACAAATTTGCCTGGTTTAAATATCTACCTTCTCTGAAATAAAAGAATTTACAAGCACTTCAGCTCAGGGCCAGAGCCGCTGCAGTTCCGAAGTATAAGAAGCTTTGAAGCTACGTGATAACGCACATTCTCAAGAGTATGTTTTTTGGTTTAAACATTGAGTTTCACTCCAAGAGAAAAAAAAAAAAGCCAGCAACAAACCCTACATTCACTTGCTGCAGTCATTTGTAAGAACTACCTCACATACCTCCCTTTCTCAGCATAGCACTTTAGGCATTTCATAAATATTAATTTACAGAGTAGCAAAAAGTCACAGAACATTTTTTCTCCCTTTTTTTTTTGTTTTGATTGAAAGATAAGATAGACAGAACACCTATTCCCTACTTCACACAGAAAATCAGCAGAGCCAGAAACTGAACCTACATGCCTCACTTTCTCAGGCAAACTCAACCACAACAGCTTCTTTTGTCTCCAGACCACTCTACTACTTAGTTGGCATGGCCTTTTGGATATCTGAGATTAAATGTTGACAAAGAGACAGGGTCAAGGAAGAGGTGCTCAGCTGTCAAACCCATAGGGAGACCAGAGGCCATGCTCCCCAATAAATGATTGGTTACAATGTAATAGGGACTTCTATTATCTTCCTTGGGTAATAGAAATTTCTGCTGGAAAAACAAATTTAATGTCAAGAAAGAAACACTGTCAAATAAAGTTTAAAGCAAATTCATGTGATAACTCCACATATGCAAGCCAACTTTTGTTTGTTTGTTTGGGGGTTTTGTTTGTTTGCGGTTTCTGCAAGCTTTTTGCTGTTGACAGGCAGCTCAAAAAATAGACAACTAGACAACAGCATTAAAAAAATTGAATCAACAGCTGCATATGAAAAGATCTTATTCTATGATAAGTCTATAATAAGTCTTTCTGCTGATATAAACAAATTAACATGCAGATAGTATTAAAGAAGTTTGGGTATTTTTTTAATTTTAAAGTTTTGCATATAAATTTTTACTGCTGTTGTTCCTTCATTTTAATAGGAAAAAAACGTTATAACCAGCCACTGAAATAAAAATGGACAACTGATAAAACAGTGCTAGTTAAATTCAGTCGTTACTGATACAGTGTTTTGCTTTCAAAATTTTTCCACATATTCATGTAAAACCCCCTGGAGTTAGCAAAATGGCACCAAGTTCTCTCAGCCTTTCACCTTCATATGGAGATTTTAATTCAGAGGGCTCTTCTTCATAGTGTTATACAGTTGAGATTTGCATGATTAGCAGATGAGTTAGGGAGAGAAAATGATGATCTTGACATAACCTAAAGATCTTCCACTATAGATAGGTAGATGAGACAGGCTGTTACTTTAGCATCTTATCAATACCTCTAACAAACAGTGACACAGACCAGATGCTACTGGCCTTGGTAGACTCTGAACATGTTCATACATGTGCCCTGTATCAGGGAAAGAGAGATGAAAGTGGTCTCAGGAACAGCGAAAGCTGAAGTTATAACAATCGTGAAAACAAGCACTTATTCAAATCACAGTATCCTGATTCTTTGGTACAACCCTACGTGCCTTCCAGATACACAAGGTAATTCTGTGAGAAAGACTTGCAGGCTGGGAAAAGAAGTACATATGCAGTCTCCTATTACTTACCCATTTTTTATAATTTGGTCTGGATTCTTCTTCTCACATCTCCAGCAGAAAGAAAAATAAAACCCAAAAACAGATGCAGAGTTCCCAGTCTGTCAAATAAAACCACATAGCTTGCTCAAAATTAAAGATAACATCAATAAAGCATTCGCCTCCTATAAAACTATGCCTGCTCCAGATCATGGAGTTGGAAGAAAAAAATAGAAAAACACAAACAACCCCCCCCCAAAAAAAAACCCAAACAAAAACAAAAACCAAAAAATAAAAAGCAAAACACAACAGTTGACACCAGGTGCTCACTAAAGCCGCTCTATCACTCCCGCTCCTCAGCTGGACAGGGGAGAGAAAAAATTAACAAATAGTTCATGGATCAAGATAAGGACAGGGAGAGATCACTCATCGTGAGTGAAACATACTCGGCTTGTGAAAATTAGTTTAATTTATTGCCAGTGTAATTAGAGTAAGATAATAAGAAAATCAAAACTAAATCTTAAAACACCTTATTCCTACCCCTCCATTCTTTCTGGACTTCACTCCTGATTTTCCCTAGCTCCTCCCCCTCAGTGGCATAGGGGGGTATGGAATGGCGGCTGCGGTCAGTTCATCACACATTGTCTTTGCTGCTCCTTTGCCTCAGGAGAAGCACTCCTCACACTCTGCCTCTGCTCCAGGATGGGGTCCCTCCTACAGAAGACAGTTCTTCATGAACTTCTCCAATGTGAGTTCTTCCCATGAGCTGCATTCTTCACAAACTTCTCTAACATGGATCCCTTCCA
>JANEMJ010019075.1:0-10992 GCA_024361745.1 Cacatua alba | reverse complement strand
CTTCATGAACTTCTCCAATGTGAGTTCTTCCCATGAGCTGCATTCTTCACAAACTTCTCTAACATGGATCCCTTCCATGGCTGCAGTCCTTCAGGAACAGACTGCTCCAGCATGGGTCCATTCCATGGGGTCATTGTCAGCAAACAGTCTTGTCAGCAAACCTGCTCCAGCGTGGACTCCTCTTTCCAAGGGGCCACAGCTCCTGCCAGGAGCCTGCTCCAATGTGGGCTTCCCACTGGGTCACAGCCGCCTTCAGGAGCATCCGCCGGCTCCAGTGTGGGATCATCAAAGGCTGCAGGTAGATATCTGCTCCTCTGTGGACCTCCACGGGCTGCAGGGGACAGCCTGCCTCACCATGGACTGCAGGAGAGTCTGCTCCGGTACCTGGAGCACTTCTTCCCTGACATTGCTGTCTGCAGAGTTGCTCCTCTCACACATTCTCACTCCTCTCTCTGCTGTTTTCAAAGGGTTGGTTTTTTTTCCCCCCTTCTTAAATACATTATCCCAGAGGCACTACTCTGTTGCTGATGGGCTTGGCCTTGGCCAGTGAGATGTTGATCTTGGAGCTGGCTGGCATTAGCTCTATTGCACACAGCGGAAGCTTCTTGTAGTTTCTTACAGAAGCCCCCCCTCTATAGTCCCCTCCACTACTAAACCCTTGCCACTAAAACCCAATACATATTTTATCCCAAATGTAGTCCAAAGGTGAAACTTTGTCAGAAAAGAAGCTGTTGACAGTTAATTACTGTTAACTTTTCTGCATATTTAAGAATACCATTCCTGGCCCCCTGACTTCTGATTACCCTAACTAAATCTGAGACATGAGACAAACTACTAGGATTTTCTACAGGTGAAAGATCAGAAGGAAGAGCCTGACTGCAAAGCAATCAGTAAACATCATACCTATACCATGGTACAGTGATATCCAATTATATTAAGCCATTTTGTAAGGAAAGAAAGAGTTTAGCTCTCTTTATTCAGAGACATCTGTATAAGAGAGCTCAAACTTCTAATGAGAACAGATTTAAAGATCAGATAAAATAAGCTATTTGTTCTAGCATGTTAATTCTCTGCTAACCTCTTAATACTTTTTCCCCCACTTAAAGTATCTGTTTTTCCGCTTACATTTATTTTGTCATTCAGCAGTCATATAATCACTTGCACACAGTTCATACCATTTCCACACTAATTCGCTGCATCATTTTCATTTCACATCTTTTATTCACCATACCAACTGCTTAGATTAAGAGATTCTTCTCAACAAATTTGACAAATGCTTAGGCTTTTATGGAGCCAATTCATTCCGCTGTTGTTCTCAGCTAATATCTGAGGGTCAATAAAACTCATCTGTACTTCAGTTCAGAAATGGCACTTTTTTATGTACCAGGAAAGTGTTCTAAAGTTTTTGAGCTCTGCAAAAGCCTCATGTTGCTTCATTCTAGAGAATATCTGCTTAACTCCAGAAAGCACTGACTGCAAAATACCAGCAGCAGCTTTTTAGTAGGCTTCAGGTTTCCTTCAAATTGCTCTAAAAGTATCTGTAAAAAAAAAACAAACCAAAACCCTCAACATACACAATAACTTTCTCAAAGAGCTTTGCTTCTAATGAAATAGCTTTTTCTGGAACAAAAATCCTCCATTAATGTCCACCTTTCAGTATTCATTAGAACAGAAAAGGATTTAAAAAACCTTAACATAGTTGCAAATCTGAAAGTTTTTACTTGGCTATTTTAAGTAGCACAGTACTTGTTTTCAATGTTATAGTTTAATTTTCTACCTTCCTTAACAGCTTTGCTATGTAAAGGAGCATTTTTTTCAATGGGAGGAGGAAGATTTGGTCTAAATATATATATACACACATACATATGTATAACTCTTTGTATACCGATAATTTTGTACTGAAACAGCCATTTCTGCACATTGTTTGGACAATCTAGCGTAAAGGGGTTAGTTGTTTAGATGTGCATTTCACAGATACAGAAACAGTTTCTTGTGCCTCTATTCTCATTCTATGCCTCTTTAATAGTATATTTTAAACAATAAAATAAGTAGAAGATTAAGTTGCGCTTTTAAAAGACATGTAATTTCAGAGTTTATTGGAAGAACATTTCTGAAAAAAGATGCACATCTGTGTGCATCAGCTGGTGATAGAAAAGGTTGTCAACAACTGACAACAACAACCATTGATGCGAAAGAGAGACTACAATTTTTAATAAAGGAAAACATAATCACTACTTCTGAACACTGAAAACACTACATTGGCAAGGGGGGCTAAAAATGTTTGATTTCCTTATTATAAACTCAAGGAATACCTATCACTGATAACAGACCAAAACCTGTCCAAAACCCCAAAGGAACTCATATATACTAGTTTTGGTCTAAAGACAGCATAGTTATGTTAACACAGCATTGCAGCAGATGGACCTTAGTAATGAACAGATACCTAGTTTTGTGGTAGGCAGGTTCAAGTTTTCCATATTTGCACTACTACAGAAGTAAACTCATACTTGAAGTGTTTTCATGCATCTGCTGAAATCTTGTGAAATCTGCAGGATAACCTTCCAGTTTTGAGGAGGCTGTGCACAAGTATAACTGCCACTGTACAGAGCTCAGTTAAAGCGCACAATCACAGTGGCTAGATCTCTATGTGCAAGTAATTTTCTCTGCAATACAAAGTCCATATCTCACTAAATACTTTACTATTATTAAAAACATCCTAAGATAAAAGCAAACTTTAATCAGAAACTATTGCATCATTATTTCTAAATCATCCAAAACTCCATCCACAACTTGTTTCTGGGTCTCCACCTTGTTATGCCAAGGGAAAAGATGTTCCAAAGCAAGGTACCGGAGACTTCTGGGTAATCCAGACACTTGCTTTGAGTGTTTGGACTGCCCAAGCAGAAATACCTATTATTATTTATCTTATTATTACTTATTAATAACAAATTACAAAGTCAACCCATTGTCTTAGCACTACTTTTGCAGTTTACTCTGCTCATGTTGCTGAGAAGCAATAAACATTCAAGTCCCATTAATCTAAATTCTGAACACTGCAATGAGCATGAGAGCAGAACCATATCTTTGCAAAGTTTCCATTCCTTTTTGTAACCCATTTCTAATGCACAGAAAATAATTCAGTCATTAACATGCTAAAATACTCAACTTGTTAGTATTGTGGCAAATGTGCCACCTTTTAAAACCATATCTGACAGCTAAATGTTTTTTAAAACAACAACAACAACAACAACAAAAAAAAACCAAACCACAAGAAACACAAACCACAGGATTTCAATGGGATAAAACAAACAAAATAGTAATCAACGAGACATAAAGTAGTCTATTACTAATGGCAAAACTTCATTTTCTTCCCGTGCCTGGTTCAATTGCGAGTCACTTCTTTCAGAAATACTTCCAGATGTCTTTCAGAAAAGAATATAGTCATACACCTGGGCCCCTCTAAATCACCTGGGAATAAACCACCAGAACAAACATAGACAATAAAATCAGAGTACTCAAAACTCATTTAGCTGTGGTTGGAAAGCACAAGCTCATTTTGCAGAAGACCTCTGACATTTGAAAATTTATTTGCTCCAAATCAACCTAAAAATGCAAAGGGATGATTTTCTCCACATGATTCCGTGAAAAGCTCCACTGCAAAGTTTTAAAACTACTATATGCTACTGACGTATTTTGATAGTTTCAAAACATTGCTGTTGTGTTATATACATTTCACAGCTTCATGTAGAATGATATTAAATAGTTACCATTGCACAGTACACACAGATAAAATATTAATATTGTTTTGACACTATTAGAAAACATATGTTTCCTGCATATTTTTATATGCATACTTGCATATATATGTACATATGTCTATATATATGTATATGTCCATATATATGCACGTAACTCCATAAAAATATATTAATTTCGGAAACATGGCACTTTCTTATTAAAAGCTGTTTTATTTATTTTTTTAAGCATTCTTTTTCCATAATTTTGCTATTCAGGTATTCATTCCTCCCATGAATGCCTCCCCACTGTCCACTCAGCCTACTTCAATATTCATGTCTTTCTCTAATGATAAGATTAGCTCCCTAAAGGCCTATAGTAGTTATAGGAGTTTATATCACCATTAAAATAGATAACTGGTTTTGCCATTAAAAGTCTTTTAGCCTTCTGTGCTGTTACACAGAAGAAATTATGGTCCAGTTCCTAACAGGGAATCCACTCTGACAGAGCCCTAGAGAAGCATTTGGGGTGCTGCACAGGCAATCTTGCCAATAACTCATTGAAGTAGCAAGTTAGTTGAACGAAGTCCTTCAACGGAAGTTAATTTAGCTATAACCTTGAGTTAAAAACTTACTGAAGAAGTACATTAAAAAGAAATCTTAGCTTAAATTAATTCAACCTGAAAGCTCAATAGAGACATATTCACATTTGTAGCTAGACAAATCAAAGCAGGGAGGCTTCTGGAAGAAAGCAGCACTAATAAAGTTAGAAAGAAGAGCTCCAGAAATTTCTCTAACCTAGAAAACTTTCAAAGCCAGCAATAGAGCAAACTAAAACACATTTTGTATTAACAAACATCAATCAATATAAGCTCACTGTTTAACAGAACTGGTTTCCTAAAGGCAATTATCTATAGTTTCTTCATTTTTTTCCCCCAGTTTTTCATCTCCCTCAATTTGCTCCCTTTCTAATTTCCTGTTTTCTACCTCCTCTGCAATTCTTCTCCTTCATGAAGCCTTTCTTAAATTGATCAACTCAATGAGACTAGCTTTCTGGCTGTAACTATGCAGATGCAGGATATCCATTTAAGGGCCACGTTAAGCACAAATATGACAAAAAATAACAAGTTCTTCACACACCACTAGTTAAAAAAACAAAACAAAACAAAACATTTCTCTGAGAACTTTGATGTCTGAGATGCTCATGCTTACATTCAAAGCCCATAAACTCAAGCTACAGGAACATGGCTGAAGGCAGGAATGTTTTCCATTGTTGATCTCTCAACTCACTCTTGCTTTTTTATCTGTCATTTTTCTTTGGCAAAGCCCCAGGCTCCTTTTACTTCAGGACCTCCTATTTAGCTCTAGCTGTCTCAGAATTTAAATAAATCAAATTTTGGATTGAAGCTTTTCAAATTATACTATAAATATAATTGCAAGGGCAAATAAATTTCAGTGCTACATCAGAATATAACTTGGGTGTGTTTTTAAACATGTGTTAGCTATGAGGAAACCATTATTGTAAACTATTCAGGCATAGACTGAAAGTATGATCTTATACATATACTAAATATATGTTCTGGGTGTTTTTTGTTTTGTTGCTGTTACAAGATTATAGAATAAGCAATGATTCTGGGTATTTACAGTATTTCAGTTATTGCTTTTATGAATGTCACACACCCCTACAATACAGATTAAGGAGGTTACTGTCTAACATGAAATAGATTTCTTCATAAAAGGTCTCCACCATAAAAGCAACAAATAAAGGAGCTTTCATTAAATTACAAACCAGCTCTTAAGTACATGATGAGCTAAGGATATGAACTCTAATCTTCAAAAAAATTGAGCATTAATATATCATTACATAAGTTAATGTGATTAAACCAAGATATAGAACAGTGTGAAAATAAAAATAATTAGTAGCACAAATAAATTATTACATAGATGTTTAGACAGATTTTCTGAAGATGTTAAGGACAGCAAAAAAGTGATTACAGTTATTAGCATCTCTGGTTATTAAGATGACATTTTAACTAATAATAGTTATTTCAAGCCTACTTTTAATATAGAAACAAAACATTCTTTCTCTTTAAAATCTAAAATCTATTTCATACAGTCAGATCTTTTGGATTATATTGCTAACATGTTAATTCTCATTATTTTTACATTTATCTGCTTAACCCACCTCCCAAAAAGGCACGTCTTATTTCCAGAGGCAGCAGTGCTTCAACATAGTGCAGATGTATGCTGAAAAGATCAGAAAATAACATGAGTCCAAAATTCACGGTAGCAAAATTCCATACATAATTCTATAACATCAACACATAAAGACCACACTTGGTAGAAAGGGCAGAAAGTCACAAAAGCAAGAGAGAAACACTGTTTGATGTCTTGAATTAGCCAAACACTGTTTGATATCTTGAATTAGCCAAGCACTGTTTGATATCGGGAATTAACTGAATACTGAAAGCATATTACATCTTGTACTATGAAGCATCACCATTTCTATAAGCCCCTGAGGCACATCGACATAAGGGAAAGAAAGCGCTAGAACTCAGTTTGTAAGCTATTTAGAAGCCTATCTTGAAATCAGACAAACTGTAAAAAATAACCAAGGTAAACACCTGCAGGTATTTGGAACAGCTATTACCCTAGAAGACTTCTTTCCTCCAGTAAGAATTCTTTCATATTAGCAATCATATCCTTTTTACTTGTAAAGAAGTTTTGTTTTCTGCTTACCTAGCTTGGTTTATTACCAGTTACTTTTCTAATGGAGCTAAGATATTAAGATAGGAATGGTTACACTATCTGTACTGTTACATGACCGTTACTGCAGTTTGTATAGGTACTACCAAACCAAGTATAAGCTTGCGACTCAAGTACCATTGCCTTGGTGTAGCTGAGGCAGGAAAAAAGGTTTGTTCACATGCTTAGAAAGAGAGCAAGAACAAAATTTTCATGTGTGAAAATGATTTTATTTCAGGTCAGTTGAATGGACCTTTTCCAGAAGTGAAAGCCACCCAGTAAAACAATCTGGAGTGGTTAACTGATGGATTTTCTATTTCTGCAAGACTTTCAGCAATGATAGCACCTTATCTAAAGCTTCTGGAATGGTTTTTAAACTACTTTTCATTTTTCTGAATTCAGCAGGTCTGAATTTAACTTTTACAGTTCCTTATTTTGTACAGCAGGTTTTGTTTGTAAAAGTTAAATTGTTTCATACACAACTGCTAAATCTGGTAAGGCAAGCAATGGTTTTCTTTTATAATATGCAATAATACTTCCAGTTTTTCAATAGCTGTTGTCAAAGTGACAACAGAAAGTTTATCTGAAAGACAGTAAATACTTAAGGAAGACTGGATCACCTGTTCACAGGATCAACAAAAAAGGCTTCTTTAGATTAAAGGTCTGTTGAAAGTAGGCATGGAGTAGAATACAGGATGAGGTTTCTTCCCACTCTGAATCCAGTGGATGCCAGGGCCCAGACTATTCCTTCACTCCAGCTACTGACATTTAATACGACACAATCTCAGTCATGGGAGGCCTTTCCTGTCCCTGTGTGGCTGCCCTTGTCCCTTGCCAGAAGCACGACTCATTCCAAAGAGACATTCAAACAAAGAGTTCAAACACACTCAAAGTTCTGACATAGACAGCAACACAGACAGTACCTTTACCACACCTGCTTAAACACCAGCAATACGTACTTCAAACAAAACCACCAAGTCTTGTTGCCTTTTCAGCTGTTAGGGTTTAAGTCCATCTGTGAAAAAATACAAACACCCCCCCACTGACTCCCTCCCCCCCTGCCCATTGATTCATGAGTATAGCTACATTTGTGGTGTATCTGTACTGGTTTTGGCTGGGATAGAGTTAGTTTTTTTCATAGTAGCTTGTATAGTGTTATGTTTTGGATTTGTAACTACACCAATGTTGACAACACAGGGAAGTTTTATTTACTGCTGAACAATACTTACCGGCATCCAGGTCTTTTCTGTTTTTCACGCTGTCCCACCAGTGTGTAGGCTAAGGGTGCAGAAGAGGCTGGGAGAGGACACAGCTGGGACAGCTGACCCCAACCAACTAAAGAGATATTCCATACCATATGATGTCATGATCAGCATATAAAGCTGAAGGGAAGGAGGATGAGGGACAACACTGACTTATGGCATTTGTCTTCCCGCAAAAGTTACTTATGATGGAGCTCTGCTTTCCTGGATATGGCTAAACATCTGCCAGCCAATGAGAAATAGTGAATGAACTCCTCATTTTGATTTCAATATTGAACTGTCTTTATCACAGCCCGTAAGTTTTTTCACTTTTAACCTTTCAATTCTCTTCCTCATCCCACTGCAGGGCAGTGAGGAAGTGCCTGTGTGGGGCTCAGCTGCCTACCAGGGTTAACCCACAACAGTCTCAAATACCAGCACAGACTCCATATCCACCCTTCAGACCTTCAGTCTTTCCAGGTGCAGCTCATCCTGAGCCCAATTTGACATCTGCTAGCATGTTACATGTACATATGTACACAGAGAATTGCAATTCACTAGGGAAATTTGAATTGGTTGTTGGCCGTAGACCTGTACATCCTGTGACTCACAGCCACTTCTCCAGTGCTAGAACTTTTTACAACACACACTTGCAGTCCCTCCACTTGCTGTATTTAGACCTTTCATCACATGTACAAAACACCTTACATAGAAAAACAGTTAAGAACATGGTTTATTAAGAAGATAGGATAGACTGAAGTGACCAGGTCCTGGGCTTTTTGTCAGCCAAATGTACCGACTGGCAGCTTCTTACATGTTACTGACATGTTATATCTTCTCTCCATTTTCTTATGCTTGTACATCCACTCCCACTCCCTGCCAACCCCTATCCTTTCCTTTCTCTGCCTTGGTCTCCTCCCAGACAACCAACCTGCCCTTAACTACTTCCCCCTGTATCGGTCCCAGTTTGCCTTCACCTATACTCAGATATGGTATTTCTGACACTATTACCTAGGTCACCTTGGTCTTCATGGCAATACTGGTAAAGTTACTTACTGTTGTTCTTGCAAGACAGTGCTCCCACAAGGTCCCATAATACTCCCCTCTAACCACCTCCAAAACTCAGACATTCCCTACATAACTGAAATCATGTAATTCCTCATAGCAGTAGCTATGTCAGCTTCTCACAGTGTTATGTAGTCTCAAAGCACACCCAACAGTTTCTCACTGTCCATTCATTTACCTTAACCCTCATGGCCAGAGCCTAGTCTTTTGCCTGCTTATCTTAGCAGCACATGCACATACACATGTGCCTTCAAGCTGCTTTCAACCAACCTCCAAGGGAAGACCTTTGAACACAGCCAACCTGTGAGATAGCAAGCAGGCTTTCTTTCACTCTTTCAAACTCATTCACCACTGCTGAAGTTCTACGGACCTCCTAACAACAGTTACTCATTCTCTTGATGCATGTAAATTACAGTGGATTGCTTCATAACTGCTGAGAGGTTGAAAAAGCTTTGTTAGTTGAGTACAGAGAAGCACAAAAATGAAATACAGAGAGTTGCCTGCAAAGACGAACAGTTGATAGGGTACTGCTCTTTTGGCCTAAGGAGTTCTCCTAGAGGTTGCTGCTCTGTTACAGAATTAGCAATCTGATCCCAGCAACAAACCACAAATGAAAAGCTTTGTGTTTTTTTTGGTAAGGTCATACTCCAGTACGCTAACAGGAGGCTGAAGTCTCAAGACAACAAATATGTTTGAAGAACCCTTTATATTGCCAAAACAGCATATGGAGACTTTAATACAGGTGAAAGTTTCATTACTTTTTGATTAATACTGTTGACAAAATCACAAGTCTCTGGTCTGACACAGAAAAAAAGCAATCAGTGCATTTGCCTCCTGAAATTAAATTAAGTTTATTAGACAGGAAAAACCACAACTAGAAGTTGCTTAATTAGGAAAAGCAGAATGAAACTCAAAACCCCAAAAGACAGCAATGTCTTTTTGCAAAGGCTCACAAAGAGCTACTGTTGCTACGCATGACCTCCATTATGCTTTATAAAATATGACATCTGTTGTTTTCTCCAGAAGTAAATATCCATTAATAGATTACTAAATTTTGTCTCCTTTAAAGCTCAGTGAGGTCACCTTATTCAGTAAATGGAATTTAGTTGCTTGGGCTGAGGTCCAGCTACATCAAGTGCAGGACTGCCAAATGACTGAATATCTATTGACTATGCCCCTGGAATCTTTACATGAAACTGAAACCCACAAGAAGAACTAAATTTCAATCTATCCAAATGAAATCATAACTTCCTTACTTAAACCGCAGACTCTGGAGGAACTAATCTGCCAGTAAGCAGTATAAGTTGGAGCAGATCATGCCTGGTTGCAGACAAAGCCCATTAGCCTAATATCTACTGAGAATGCTTAATTGTTAATCCATTCCCACACATATAAAGGTCTATGAATTCATCCACTAAAATCTAAGGACAGAGAGAACCAATGGACTTCTTGTAAGACTTTATTAAAACCAAGATACTAGCAGCCCAGAAGAGTTTCAGAGTATCAAAAATATTGTGGAGATCCTCACCAGGAGTAATAGGTTTCCATGAATCAGCTACGATTTTAAAGATACAGAGATTTCTTGCAAGGACAGCAAAAATAAATACATACAGATGTATCCAACTAGATGTTCCTACAGAGCTTCTCTTGTAAAAGCTGTTCTAAAAGCCATTAAGTGTGAAATAGGGGTAAGATATAGATACACATGATACTGATTCATATTCCAAATGTGTATATGAGAAAAAAAATTACCCTTGCAGTTTGCCTTGCTACAACTGTACCAAAAACCCCAAGGCAGATTCACCTGAAGCTGTTAATTCCTGCAGAGTGGTGCCCTACCAAACTCTTGTTCAGTTTTCACCAGAATCACTCAGGTTGTATGTGATCATTCCTCACCTTTGGAATCCACCTTCAGCGGGCCTGGAACCTCAGATCTTGCCAGGTGATTTACTGCTGATGCAGAAGTTCACAGAAATTTCTTCACCCATACAAAAAGTCCATGTTTCTCAGTTTTCATACCATAAAAAGAAATAATAATTTTGATTTAGTTTTCACTATGTATCCAAATAGCTTTTAAAACTGGCTCTGTGCCTCAGTGTCCTGGGTTTAGTAGTAGCAGTCATTTTTTTCTCTCCTTCTCAATAGCTGGTGCAGTGCTGTGGTTTTGACTTTCAGCCTGAGAACAACGCTGATAATACCAATGTTTT
>JANEMJ010019074.1:0-27316 GCA_024361745.1 Cacatua alba | reverse complement strand
AAACCACAGCACTGCACCAGCTACTGAGAAGGAGAAAAGAAAAGAAAAAAAAACCTGCTACTGCTGAACCCAGGACATCGCCCTAGTGTGTATGTCAATCAAATATTTGTAGACAGTTAGCATGCCTCTCCTTAGTTATCACTTAACCAAACTATACATGTTTATTTTGTTCTTTTAATCTTCTTCTTAGGTAAATCCCTCCAGCTGCTTATTTCATCGCTCTTTTCTGCACTCTTTTCAAGTCATCCTTGTGGTCAGATTGAATGCAGTATCCCAGTTCTTGCCATTCAGAGCCACAGAAAAATCAGGGGGCCTACTGCATCTCTGCTGCAATGTGATGTGCCTTTGTATCTGACCCAGTGTAATTTTTTCCCCTGATCTGTCATGCTGAGCACCATGCAAGGCTGAAGAGAGGTCAACACAACCTCTGTTTTTAAAATTCTGCCCTGAAGCCATCCCTCACGGTGCTGTCAGCAGGGAAAGCATTTCTTCTTCCAAAACCTTACTTCTGATAGCTTTTCCATCTAAAGATGTTGTGACTTGAGACTTCTGCATTGGGCAATAACTTCACTTATACTTCTCCCCTCTTTCTGTCCTGCTTTACTGTCCTCTGCCCTGCGTATTTCAGAGGAGATCAGTAAGAATGGGAGAACAGACAGAGCAAGAACAACAAAAAAAGTATCTGGCTGCAACAGCATGGAAAAGCTTTTGTCTCCTGAGTTTATCATCCCACAGATTAGTAGCCCAGGGTGAGGAAAAGGCTCTAGGGAGGCACTGTAATGAAAAATGCCAAGAATGAAGACTAAAGTGGAGAGACAAAACAGTACAGAAATAACTTAGTGGGGTAACCTGAAGGGGAGGTGAAAACAGGGAAGACAGCACACATATTTTTTTCCTGCCCAGCACCTAGCAATAGATTCTGTTCTTGAATAATTGGTACTACGCTGATTCCTGTGGATGGCTTTGTTTTTACTTTTCCTTGTCAGTTTTGACATCTCCATTTACACTAAAACACTTTCTGCTTCCTCAGCCCTTGATTCAACTGAGTTGAAAGGTGGATCTTCCATGCAGACTCTAAATCTGCTTTCCTGGCAGGGCCACTGACCTTACCACAAGGTCCCTTAGATAGTGAGGTCCTAAATGTCTTGGGCACTTGACATCGAGTGGTTTCTAACAGGGCATTGCAGAAAAGTGAGGGGATTTAAGATAACCTGGTTGATGGCTGGGGTTAGAAAGAGACTAGTCAGCAACCACTTGTTCTCTTGAGACTTTACCCGATTAAATGGAACAGAAATATTGCCCAAGAACTACTAGATTCAATATGTATCAGTTGTCTTGGTGTGCAAGCTAAGGCACTTTGAAGTGTTTGCTTTCTTCTTATATTTTTAATGTTTTATTTCATCTTGTACATCATATCAATTGACAAAGCTGAGTAGGAATGCAAAAAGTAAATGTAAAAATCTACAAATGTAAAGGTATATATGTAAATATTCCTGTACAAGGATGAGTGTCTTCACTGTCTACACAAAGGGCAACCTATTTCTTCTTCTTTTCTCAAAGTCCTCTGCTGTTCTGGTTTTTTTTTTCCCTGAAAATAAAGAGAGGGTAATTTGGAGAGGTAGGACTAGCTGTAGACCTATAATGCTTCAGATTTGTAGGATATTTAGGCACATAACTGCCAACTTGGTAGACATGAGGTTGTATCTCTATTTTACGACATTAATGTATTTATATGACACAGTATTTGTTAAAATAAAATGTAATAGAAAATTCATACTTTTTTTTTTAATTGTCATGAACTGCCAAGTATCTCTCTTGCATAAAACATCTGGTAAGTTGTACTATTAGAGTAACTCTCTGAAATCATTCCATGGGAAGAAATTGACTTTTATATGAAGCCTATTTCAAACAATAAGAGGACGTACATGAATAGAGAATGTTTCCATCTTTAATACAAGCCAATACTTTCCAACCTAACCATCAATTTTGTGCACAACCAGCCACACATGAAAGAGTGCCCGTGTGCATATTTGGATGAATAATCACTACCTGAAGCTGACAGGACTCAAGGAAGCCAACACCTGCATATGAAGATCATGGTGCTGAAACAAGGGATCCTGAAGAGCTGTCATCATTAAAACAACATTTTATGGTTGCACATGCATGTGAAGCTAATAGCCACAAAGCCCACAAAGGCTTTATACGTGTAGCAGGGTACTGTGAGACCAGTCTTACAGCATGGCTTGGCTCTAGCTGTCCATGGTCCCTCATATTCTTTTTGGGTGCTACAGGAACCTAAATAAAGTTGAAAACCAAAGTTCCAAGGTAAACTCAGATGACAGATACTGAAAGCATTCGCCTTTCATGACTTACCTAATGATGTGTCAGACAGCCAGCATAATACAGAAAGAAGGGTGTTTATGCAGCATTTTTTTCCACTTACACTGTTTTTTTCAGCCTGTGTCTGAAGTGCTATGACAATTCTGGTTGGTTTTCCCCCCTTAAAAAGGTTTTGAGACATTTTCTGAAAATGCAAAATATACAGAGATTAAACTCCAGCCTCCGGAGCTCTTTATTTTACATCTTCGTTTTGGTGGCTCCGAAAATGAAGGTTATCGGCTCTTGGATTTTGTAAACTGACATGGTACATTTAGCTTCATTTTCTTCAGAATGCATGCATCAACTTACCCATAAAGTATTGATTGCGGGGGGCTGAAGCTGTCAGCACAGATCGGGCTGATTTTATAAGAGATTTTACTCACAATTCTGCCACAAAAAGCAAGGTGTTGCTGTTATCTCTAACAGAAAGTGTGCAATGCCAAAGACATAACAGGTGTCTGTGGGAGAGTGGCTTGCACTGTAACGCCCAAGTTTGTGTCTTTAAGCACAGTATATATGAAAACATGAGAAAGTCACTGCACTGGAGTCGTTCCTCTGGGGCAAATTGCCTTCAAAGCCTTCTTTTCTGTGCTGTATCTGCTACACTACTTACTCTTTCCTTTCCACACATCTATATCTACAAGGGATTTTCCAGGCAGAAGTATGTATGTATGTGACAAACACTTGCTCTGTGCACAAGCAGTAAAGATAATGTTTTGGGAATGTATCATACACTGAATTCATTCACAGCAGATCCAGCAAACATGTCCTGGAAGCATCAGCTTTGTTGATCCAGGCTATATGGCACAGCTACAGAAACCCTGAGTGTCTTAGTGCGTGCCTGGACCACAGCCAAAGCAGAGGCATAATGCATCTGAGAGAACCAGGCATGTGATAGAGCCTTCACACTGCTGAACATCTCAGAGGTCTGGGAAAACTGGCGAAGTCTTCAATGTGAGCTAGATAAAACTTCCTCAGACAAAAAGCTGTTCCAAGGAAACTCACAACTCCTGTCTGGTTTGACACAGGAGTCATTGAATGGGTTGCACAAGCTCTCAAGGCAATGCCACAGCTGCATCTCACCTCCCCATACTACTCATTTTCTCGAGGAGAGGGCAGGCATTGCTGCCTCTGGCTATTGATTTAGAGTCACATAAGGCATATGTTTCTTGGGTATACATAGACATATGCCTTTATGTACGAGCTGAATGGCCAGGCCGCCTGACCCAGGGATGTGCTGCACTGGGTGAGACATGGCCTCAGCCAGTGGCTGTACCACGCATGGAGGGAGGTGGCAGAGCCAGTCACTGCTCCCCATGCACTGCATCGTGTTTAAAACACTTGCTTGGTCTGCTAGCCCTTGCCTTCTTTCTTGTTGCCTTCTCAGCCCTCAGCTCTGAGAGGTGATAGCACACCCCACCTTTCTGGGTGTTTTTCTGGTTACTAATGAATGCCAAGAATGGGGTTCTGGGCTCCAAAGGTGCTGGTCCCACAGCTCCCTACTGACATGGGAATCCCATAACGGATGCTCCCACTGCAGCCTGCAAACAGCTTGCTAAATTTTGATTAATTTTCTAAACCTTCTCCAATCATAATAACTTTCTACCTTCAGTGAGAATAAATCAGACATTTTACTACTCAGACATGATAAACACCATCTTGCCTGACTTCCAGAAGGTGTTAAAATCCCCAAAGTTTCACAATGCTCAAAGACATTGTGTTATAAGCAAAATGGACATCGCTGCCTGTTGGATTTTTTAGGCAGCAGTTTGCTGCCTTCTGGCTCCTCGGAGTGGTCGGTGCTGGCAGTGCCTCCCTGCACTGCGCACACGCCCGGGCTCCGGCGGGCAGACAGAGGAGGCGTTTTTTGGCTGACCCAGATTTTAAAGCACTGCGGGATCAAAATGCACAGCTCCTTTTAGTCCCGACTGATGGCTGGACTAGTAAACTGATTATGCAGCAAGGTGTCTGTGGCTTTTGCTGTGTCTCTTCGGTGCATTGCTGTACTTCATGTCTTGCACTTTCTTTACACAGAGCATAAAAAATTTCCTTGCATCCTGATTTGTCACACTTCTTTTAAAGGATTTTTCAAAACCTGATTAATAAACCTCAGATATTCATTAATAGACATATATTTAAGAATGTCAATAACACTGTGTTGCAGCAGCTTCTCGTGCTCTTATTTTAGGGAATCAGCATTTGCACCAATAAAGACAGATTCAGTCACTTTCTCAGATTTTGTAGCCCATCCACTCTGGAGATCCCTGGAGATGCCATTACTGAAGTGATGAGACATTCCAGTTTAAGTGCTTGTGGTCTCTGCAGAGCAAGGGGCTGGGAATTAAGTATGTGTCTTACGGCTGGTGGTGCAGAACAGCATCAATAAATGACTATTCTCCTTAATGTTTGCTTTTAGATTCATGGGGACTAGAAGGAACCAGTGCCAGACCAGAACTCAGGATATTTAATTCCTGTTCAACTGTGGATAGGTACTGGTAAACTCCATTGTGCGTCTGGAAAGCCCACGCAACACTTGCATTTATCATTGAACCGTTGTGCTGCTCAAGCAGTTCTTTGAATAAGAAAGAGCTATATGGGAAGGAAGGTTTGTTTTGTAATGGAACAGGGCTTCAGTAATGATCATTGACTCAGGTGAGACATCTAGAGAGACTTTACCTGCCCCGTCCAGTGAAATCATGGGTGGTTTGCCAGTGATCTCAGAAGAATTATTTGGTTTCTCATGTTAGTTCTTCTGCTACAAATGCTTCTATTTTTTCTTTTAGTATAGGCAATGTGGTACATCAATCTTGTCTGTGTTTACAACACATTCTAGCATTTTTTTTTTTGTTGGATCACACACATTAACAAACAGAGCAATCATCTGATAGCAAGGTAAGCTTTGTGTTAAGGTTAGCACTAATATATAGCAGAACTTGTGCTTAAAACACAGCTACGGTAAGCTGAATTATTGTCCCTGTGCAGTTTTCACAGTTATTACTTGGTAGGTTGCCTCTTCAGTGTCAAATTAGAAGTAATTCGGCTAGAAACGTTGCAATGGTGCGTCTTGAGGTTTGTAGGACTACATATTTGAAGTATATTACATATTTTTCTGAACAGTTGTGCTTTCACAGGGGTCTGTATTAGAACAGCATGAAATCTGCTGCTGTTTACCTAGGTTTCATCTAAACCGCACTGGTAGGTTCACTTTATGCAGCATCAGCAGCACTGAGAGTCAAACTCTGTCTCTGTTTCAGACAAACTTGAAACTTAAAAGAAAACTTGAACTCAACCTCCTGAATTCCTTCCAGTGTCTTTCTCCTTTCCATTCCTTTCTTCAAGGGAAATTCGCATTTAGCTTTCTGATGCCCTACCTTGCACACACTTGTCCACTTGCTTGCATAGTTGCTGGGGTATATTGAAAGCAGGATTGGAAGCAAGTGTCAATTTCATTCACCATTTTGTTTCTGTGGGCACAGAAGATGAATGTTCTGTGTTAAAGTGTTTGTTTAAAGACTAGCTACAGACACCATAAAACAGAGGATGGGACAGAAAGGCTGAGGAAAACATTTAAGGAACCAACTGCTTTATTCAAGTAAAGAGGAACTTTAGGGAAGAAATACTTACAGATTATAAAAATGAGGTTTATACTGAGTGTGAAGGTAGAAATCTGCTTCTGTACCTTAGTAATTGAAAACTGGACTGGTTGATGAAGCAGAGAAGTGTTGTGATCCTCCCTTCTCTCTTAGGGAAGCTACAGCTCCAATAACTGAAATGAAGGTGGAGAAAGATATCCAATCAGCTTAAATTTGTGTAGAAACATGGTAAAAGGGCTAGGCACAGATTAAAAAAAAGTGGAATTAAGCAAAATAGTAATGAGCTTACTTTTCTTTAAATACTCTCTCTGGCCTGATTTATGTATGGAACTTCTGATGTTGTTTGGTTTTTGTTGTTTGGTTGTTGTTTAATTTTGTTTGGTCTGACCCCTTTTTTTAAAGTATTGCTCTTTTAATAAATCATATGAACAGCTATTACTGTGGCATCTTGTCCTTTAGACTTGACTGAAAACTGACCTTATTTTTCAGATAGTGCCTTTGTCTGCAAATTATCATTACAATGTCTCCTGGCAAAAAAGGGAGAGATTTGAGTGGGGTCAAAGAGCAATCAATGTATGGGATTAAATCAGAGAAGAGTTCCATTCTTCGCACAGATACTTACTTTTAGAAAGTGAAAAAAAAACCCATATGAAATTAAAAAGAATTATACAGAAAATATAGTTGTTGCTTTTACCTCACATAATAGGAAGGTAAAATTTTAAACACAGACAGTTATTTTTTGTTAAAATTAATAAAACTGAGCATTATATATTTTATATTCTACAATTCATGTTAACAAGGAGTCTCCAGGGAACCTCTAGAGTTTAAGATTCAAAGTAAAAAACTGTGACTGAAAATCTAGCCTTGATCATGGCTATTAAAACAGATATCATGAACCTGAATTGGTCTTTGTACAGCCTAATTCCTTTGTCTTTGTGTAAGAAGATGAATTACTATAAACTTTGGGTTTTATATTTTTACTGTTCTGGAGAAAAGATGAGGAAATTTCCCTCTATGACAGCTTGTGTTTGCAAAGCATGATGGATAACTGGGTTCAAAGTAACTGAGCATCTACTAAAATATTTTCAGTATATGCTTGGTGTAATTTTTTTTATGTGAAAGCATGACAGATTGCAATAATCAGCACCTTATAAGCCTTTTCTATTAAAAGGACAGGCATACATGTGAAGGTTCTTTTATTTGTCAGATATGAGAGTATATAAAAGCAGCACCTTCTCTAATTCCTTTATCAATACATCCATATCCATACGCACGCAGGTATACTCGTATATGTGCATGCATTTTACTTCAGTAAGACTTTTCTACTGCCCTGCCCAGCTTTTTGCTTGCATAGATGTCAATGTATTTGTTCCATGTTGCTGCTGGTAAGTAATATTGTAATATTACATCTTGTTTATAAACATATCTATTCAGATTAGTAAGGGGCTGGTTGTATTGTCTAAAGGGCAGCTGTGATTAATGGGACTGCTTAATACTGATGGAGACTCATGGGTTCATCCTTTAAGAACCTCCCTTGGGTTCACCCACTCCACATCCAATACAGAGAGCAGAGGGTCCATGGAGCAGCACTGATGCTGATAAAGCTTGAAGTGCTGGGCAGAGAAGGTCTTTGGTTTACTTAACCCCCAACACAGACTAAGTATGGATAACAGGAAACCCGTCACTCTCCAAAAGGCTTTTGCAAAGCCCCTGTGGAAGAGTGTAGCTCCAGTTACAACTGCTACCTAGAAAAATTTTCATACACTACATATAATGTGTTGGCCCAGATGCTGGAAGTTATACCAAGCATCCTGCTCAGGCTTCCCAACAGGGAAGTCTTGTTTACATGGGAAGATGCTGGGCAGAGTCTGTTGTAAGATTAATGAGGGTGAGTGATGGCTCAACAGAATCAACAATGAGAAGTAGCAAATCCTCTGCAGGCCTTTCCTGTCTGCAGAGTGTAACACAAAACCCTCAGCTATGTAGGAAACTAAATATATTATTTCTAGGTCATTTTATTTTTAAAGATTAACTTGAGATCAGAGACTTGCACCACGCTGTGCTCATGCCTCTGTGTTTTGCAATGTAGTTATTGGTACAGATTTTTAAGGTCTAAATAGTCAAAATAGTTCAATAGTTGTGTGAAATCTAATCATTTTGCACAGATTACAGTACCTCTGTATTTTAAATGGATTTTTAAATTCCAGTTGCTGGAACTGCATCTTCAGTTGCTCCTTGACTGTTTACAGATGTTACAAATGCCTTTGGATCCAGACAGAGTGATAATGGCTTTGAGCATAGACACGGACTTGCAGCTGGATTCTCAGGAGAGCTGGGTAATAGCTCACATATTGAAATGTGCTCATCAAAGAGGTATTATGGGGACAGTAAAAGGAACCAAGATTTGCCTGCAATGTGGAGATGAGAAACAGGAACAGGTAGAAAGAATCTAATTTCTCATGGAAGTTCTGGTAAAAATCAAACTCCATCATTTTCAGCACTAATGTTAGGCCAGGATCTGCAACCATTGCTGAAAGTACCCATTATCTTGTTTCCAGTGCAATTCCATTTATTACAGTATGTGTCAAAGAAACATGGAAAATTATTCTTCCCAGGGTAAGCTGCTGCTTAACATAAGTGTCAGAAATGTCTAGCCTTTATTAAAATTCTGAGTTCTTTATATGATATAACTATCCTAAGCAGAAATAGCTAATATGCTGAAAGGCAGTATATTGTATTTGCAAAAAGAACAGCATGAGATTTATGCTCCAGTGATGTCTTGTTTTCTTTACTGTTGCTACAGAGTTGAAAGCCCATCTGTCCTCCTTATTATGTTAAATTCATTCAGGAATCACTTAACTGAAGTATCCTTAACCTAGTGCTTCTGCAAACTAGTACATCTACATAGAGAATAGTTATTAAAATAAACATTTCATTATCAGCATCCTAATGCAGTACCATTGTGAGTAATCAATGAGGTCTCTGGAAATTATGGGAATTATACAATATAATTGAGTTATTTATAATAAAACTGCTAAAGAGTTTCTGACCTTCCCAGGTAAACCTTTTTTTTTTTTCCATACAGCCTGATGATCTTGCTCTGATTTTTAAACACAACATGGTTTTTTCTTTGTCCTTACATAACTTTACAATAGGAATCTATTAAATTAAGCTCAGGTTTATAAAAGAAGAAAATTACCACCGAGTCACATACAGAATCATGTTGCATTCTTTACACTTCAAAACCAACACTCCACGTAAGAATTTGATGCTATTCTGCAAAATGAAATGAAAGCTAAAATATACAATAAGAAAAATTTTTCCGTGTTGCTTCCACCTCATACTGTCAGCCTATATTTTGCCCCTTTTACCTTAGTCCCTTAGTCAGCCATGCAGTAAAGTGGGTTGGAATCCCTTGCACACACATTACAGAGAACATATAAGAATCAAGCTAATGCTGAAGACTCAGTTCTGAGAAAACAAATAAGGGAACAAGAAGCTGCAAGCAGGTACAATAAAGGCGTACAAATGCCTTTGCACTGCAGAGTATGCACCAGTTCCCATTTGCCCATGTGCCTCTCCACTGAGGGTTTCACACATACAAAAGTCTTGGTAGAAAGCTCTGGTGGCTACTCCTCATCTGCTTCAGTGCCAAGACTTCCAGCTTAGCTTAAACTGATGACAAAGATGATGTAAGATAACCTGGCAGAATTAACACAAAAAATGAATGAAAGAGCACCCATTTCTGCATTTTCAGAAGTGAGGGCATGTATCTGTAGCAGTCAAGTTCTGATCATCATCTGGAGCTAGTACAGTTATTAATCACATCAAAATAGGGTGTTTGCCTACTCCCTACTTGGAAAGGGAAGGGATATGCATGCAGCTGTGATTTTTGCCCTCAAGACTGCTTGACAATATAGCACATGGATGTACAGGATACATTTACATTTATTTTCCTCTCTCTATAAGATGCTCCAGCAATTATTCAGACCCTCATATTTTCATTAGAAGTCATTGTCCAGGTCTGCACCAGGACAAGTCTGTTGTGAGACCATCAATATCAGTGGGTTTGGATGTGTGTCAAAGGGGTTGGAGTAGATGCTGCAGTTTTAATTAAGTACTTTTTTCAGGGACAGTAGTCTGGTTTCCTTTTTGCTGGATGGATTAGTGATGCTTTGAGAGGTTAGAAGCCATGCAAGTCACCAGCATGAAAACGAAAGGAATTCTATCAGAGAGCCTATTCCATGTCAAGAAAAAACTCCAGAGAGTAGCAGTTAAAGCTATCAGGCAATTGAGTTTGTGAGTGAACTGACTCCTAGTTACACTGTAGCTGGGGAGCTTTTCTGTTGGCTGACAACACTGAGCCAAGAAGCCCACCTCAGAAGTCAGGTAGGAAAAGGTTATTCTGTACAGGCTCAGTAGTCCTTCCAAAGAGAGGACTTGGGGACACCATGTGTCTGTGGGAGGAGGGTGGGAGAGGTAAAACACAAACATGACTGGTATAAAATAAGCTAGACCTAGATCACCTAGGCTTGGAGGGTCTTCACCTTGACCTTTGAGACAGACAAGGACAAATCACATGAAGATGCTGCCTTGCATCTTTTGTTATGCATAGGAGTGATGATGGAGGAGGGGACTTGCCAGCTCTTCTTACTCATTTGAAAAGCTATACTGCTGCGTTTCATTTTACTTAACCACACAAAAAAGGCAGAAGGAGGGAGGCAGGAGAGAAGCATTCACATCAGAAATAGCAGAAGGAAATATGGGAGGAGGGTGGAGAGGAGGGTTGGTATTGGCTGGTTTATGGCCCTTCTATGCCATCTGAATGGTACAAAAGGCTAAAAACCAGCTTGAGCATCTGTGTTACTGTCTGCACCACCATGATAATGAAAATCCACAAATGCTTAGAGGAATAAACAACATGTCAAGTTTCCTGAGGTTACATAAAAGAAATATTTATTCTATCTGAGAAGGAGTATGCAGACTATTGCATCTAAAAAAACCCCACAAAATGTGTTCACAATGTGAGGGAGCAGAGCAGCACAGTGAGCACCCTTAACTAGTCTGTTTCCAAAATTTTGGCTGCCTAACCATGCAGCCTTAATGCTCTGTTACCATATTTGTCATGCACACAGTATTATACAGATACCAATAATACTGACTGTTTGACTAGATGTAGATATTTTTATTGGAATTTAATCCTCAGTTTCCTCTCTGCTTCTCTTTTCACAGTTCTCCTTAAGCAGAACATGAAACTAATACTTTAAAATTTCAACTGCACTTTTGAACCTGTGATATTTGAAAGCAATTTTTCCTCATCACAACCTGAAACTGATATGTTGTTACACAGAAAAGGCTGCACTTCTCAAAACTCTCCAATTCTAGAAGATGCAGTACATATCCTTTCAAAGATGTGGGATGCATGTGAAAAAAGGTATCAGAATAACTTGGCTCATTGGAAATTATCACTGGAGCTCTTTCCTCTACTGTCTTTTTTCTTTACACAAATGCCAACATTTTCCTCTTAAAAATGTTTAAAATTCATATTCTGTCATGTAGATCCTGGAGTTTACTTTGAAATGTGAGCTTGCCTGTGAAAGCTGTATTATGTATTTTGGTATTGATGCTACATAAAAATATTAACATAAAGTAAATCCAAACTCAGGTGCATAATTAAATCTAAGACAGCAATTTTTAAAGCACTTGAATGATACCCAAGACCAAACTCTGCCTGACAATGAAAGCCAATGACACTGTGCTCTTGCAGCTCTTAGATTATCAAAGGATGTTGGCATTCACATGGTCTCACAGACCTAGGTACCTAAATACCATCTGAGGATGGACAATATCTATTTTTTTACAAATGTATCTGATCTGGGGGGCAAAGATGAGGGACAGAGGACGGAGCACAGGCCTTTAGCCCAGTAAGGGTGATGCCTTGAAGTTGTGGGCATTAAAGGAAATTACCAAACAGTCCTCAAAGCAAGAAGCAGCAGCTTTGACTCCTCCTTATACAGAAGGAGATATCAGGAGAGATGCTGCTTTTTGTCACTTCAGAGCAGGATCAGATGCAAAGGCTACACTAGGGAACTTCCCAGTGAAAACCAAGTATCCTTAGCCTTTTCGATGTCAGGGAGTTTAAGCAAGGGGTTTGTGAGTTTAGTTCTTGGATTCAAGTGTCTAAATCTCACAGAAAACCTACCCAGGATATCTAACTGCTTCTGCTGAATCAATTTTGTTTCTTGGTTACTGGGGAAAGGGGAGTGAGGGGCTGTGTGGTAGTCAGTTGCTGGCTGGGGTTAAACCACAACACTCACATAAGAATGTAAAAGAGTTTCTTGCTCCCTTTGGGAAGCACATCAGTCCAATAACGTAGACATCAACAGAAATCAGCTTTACACTTTACAGAGGGGAATCAATAATCCTAAGGACATACACATTATAAGTGTATACAACCACCAGGAAGGTTGAAGGCAGCTGGAAAGATAAATCCTTCATCTCTTAAGCTGGTCAGACACAAAGATTTTTTTTGTTAGCTGATGATGGCTTCTTTCAGAAGACCTATGTTCTTAACGCAACAGCTCAATGTGCAACATTAATTTTAATTAACAAATTGCTTGTGGACCTATAGCTCTATTGTATTGTTATTGTAGCTGAGGTTAGGAAATTGTCTGAAGGAAATAAATTCGAAGCAATTCAGGCACAGGTGAATAGCCTGTTACTATCTATGAAGCGTTGTCATTACAGTCACTTCTGAAAAATCATGTGTTTCCTGTGGTTCATTAAATCTGTTTTACTGCCCAAATAAATGAGCTACTTTGAGATGTCAGCTGTGAAGACTGAAACCCCAAACAGAAGGATTTATTCCACCAAGAAAGATAGCAATCAGCAACATGAAAGACCTTCCAGAAAACATCTTTTACAAAATTCATGGTTTTATCAATTCATAATGTTAAATATTTTTAGCAGCTAACTAGTCACAGGATTTCATCAAGATGTGGATTCATAAACAAAGGGAAGACATCAGCTTCTCTTTAGCATCTTTGCTTTGATACCCTTATTCTTTCAAAACAAAAGGTAAAATTCTCAAAATGGAAATTCTCTACTTCAGCAGATCTGTCCACCAGATTGTCAGAAAATGTCTTCAAAATGGCCAGCATGAGGCTCCCACCAAGACTTATCAATAACTGAGCAACAAAAACTCCCATGTTATGGAATCAGAAAAAGGCAAGAAAAGAGCAGGGGAGTTGACGGTGTGCTTCCTTCAGCCAGGGGTTTGTGCTGCCCTTGCCACAAACGTATTTTAGAGCAGGCCAGGCTGGTCAATGTGCTTGTAGTTCCTGAGCAGGTACTTACATGGTGGCATGTTGTATTTACATCGTGCTATAACATTACAGGGATGCAAAGAAGAGAGGCAGCTGAGAGGAAGGATGCTGCTGGTGACTGTACTGTGGTTTGAAGGGGAATACACTAGCAACAAAGGACGAAGGAAAACAACACCTTCCATAAGAGCATCCAAGCAAGCCAGACCACCAGGACAGGGCAGGACAAGTGGTGGGAGAAGAATAAAGCAGGGAAATCCTGAAGGAGTGGGGACTGGAGGACTTCTGAAGGAAGCAAGAGGCTACCTACAGTGGAGGGCACATCTACAGCAAGCCTCAGAAATGACAGTGGCCTTCTTAAGGACTCCAAAGAGAAGTCAGGGCAAAGGACACTTTCTCTCAACTACAGGAATATTGAAAGTTGCAAAGTTTGGAAGAAAAACTGGAGAAAAAGACCCATCCTTCTTAAGAGGGACATTGGTTTTACAGACTTTCACGTTTTATTTCTCACTTTATAATGTCTGAATTTTCCCTGCTTAGACGGATATCTTGTTTTACTGCGTGGAAATTTGGGGATCCCCCCACCCCCAATAAATCTTAATTTAAAAAGGTAGAAAACCAGTAACTTTCAGTAGATAGGAAGGATTTACTTTCTATTTCATGGTCTTTCTGGTGCAAGGCTTGTGAGTAGGTCCTACAGCATCAGTTGTAGCTGTCAGTACTGACAAACCTTACAAAAGTAGAGGGTAGCTGAGGAATAATATTGAAATACTGCAGGAGAGCTGCACAGGAACAGAGGGGTTGCTCTTCCTCCTTCCCTTTCTCATAGCAGCACCAAAATCTGGGAGCATATATATTGAGTATTTGTGATCCCTTTCAGCTAAGTAACACTACCTAGCCTCTTGGACTTTTCAAAGGCAAAATCTAGCTGGTCTTGCACATGAACATGCAGTAGAAAAGTGCTGATGAGGAAATAAAGAATTGGCTGCTAGAAATCAAAGAATGACTGCCCTGAAAGCTGCCTGTGACTTACTTGAGGGTCTATGGTCAAAAGATTCATGTTGATGTGCATCCATATTACAGCCTATGGGATGGCTTTTTGTATGCTCCAGAGCAAAGCATAAACCTGTCCATTACCCAACGCTGCCTGCGCGGCAGCCTGTGCTCCAAACCAGCCACAGTCAGGATATTGAACATGCTTTTTTCCACAGTACAATAGGGTATATGTGGGATATGTGCAGCATATTAGATTGGTTTCCAGCCACCTACCAGTATTTCATGGCAGGAAATTTGCACAGCTCTTATTGTAGCCAAGTGACAGATAATAAGAGAAAGGTGCCATTGTTAGAACTATCAGTATTAGATTTTCTAATACAACCCTGTTGTAATGAGATCATACACATTGCTCAAGCTGCAATCAGAACTTCTACTGAAGGAATAAGCCTGAATAATAATAAAAGCAGAAGGCATTTTAAGTAAATAGAATTTCCCAGATATTGCATAATGTTGTTTGTTATTGCTATCTTTTATGAGCCTTGAGAAATATATTGTATAAGAATGATTTCCTTCAGTATAAGCTGTTATCATGGAGGTCTCCTATGTCAATTCTTATTTAAAATATATTTCCTTACAGTCTTGATATTATGAAAGCATAAATTAATGTGACCTCTTTGCTTCCATTCCATGTTCTTATAAAGCCCCACCGTAGCTCTCCAAAGAACAGTTACGTGCTACTTTGTACGAATGTAGCCTAAACCACTCCAAACAATAAGATCCATTTTGGCAGTAAAAATTCATTTTACGTACAGCTTTTGAAGCCCCTGAAAAGCCAAGATCTTTCAATGATCACTGCACAGAACATTTATTTCTAAGCTCGAGAGTGAAGAAGCATGGAGATGATCTCCCTCCCTGCTCTTCTAATGGAAAACCTCCATGAGCCTAAACAAGTGCTGCTTCTTTTGAAGAGCTTGTGGGAGCATAAGCAGGGATCCTGACAGCAGTAGCAGCTAGTGCAACAAAAACGCCCTGGCAAGTGTAGAAGGGAGGGCAGACTATTTCCGTGAGCTATAGTAGTAGTACATGATTTCCCTCTTGCATAAAGCTTGCCATTGGCAAAAAGACAAAACCAAAACAAGCTCCTACAGTGAAATGCACGTCCCTGATTCATATTTTCCTATTAAGGCCATTTTCCTGCTTTGCACAGTTTGTTTTTTATTTTGATACATATTTTCTGTTGCTGACAGCATGTAACAAGTATAATTTTATTGCTTCATCCACATCAATTTCTCGCCACTGGATCTTACTATACTATTTTCTATTAGTGCAAAAGAGCTGTATGTCTTAAAAATTTCTTCCTTAGGTAGTTAAAAATCTTGTTTGCAGGCAAAAAGGAAGCATAGCTTATATAAAAAGTCAACATTTATCATTAGTACAATTGAAAGCCTAAGTCTAATCCAAGAATCATTATTAGCCCAGATATAACTGTTATGGAAAGTACATATGTCTATGCAGAAAATGTTCAGTAATAGTAATAGTGGTATGGTTAAATTTTTATACATGCACTCAGTTTCTGTGTCTTTTCCTGATGTTATGCTCACCCTCTAGTGGTCCTCTTAGTCCTCAGGTTGGGGGTTTCATTCTAGTGTTGGCGGTGTTAACAGTGAGTTGTCAGTATCCAAAGTCCTTTGCCAGAAGGAAAATATTGTTCACATTGATGTTTTCCTCTTTCATTGTTTCGGATTCATTTGGGGTCACTCTTATGTATCTGCCAACATGCTTTTACACCTAGCCTTTATTTCATTGATCTGCACCTTCAAGTTATAGCTAATTTTTTAGTGTGGATTTACATATGTTAGATACTATTTCTTCATTCACTTTCTTATCCTGAAAACCAGTTTCGTCCAGCTCTAGGTCTGCATTTCTTTAGCTGTGGGGTCTCCAGTGTTGAGCCTGTGCCCCATGTCTTATCATCCCAAGCCTGTACCCCTGCTCACTGCACCCTCTGCCTGTACTGGTAAACCATGGTGGTAACACACAAAGATAGACACAAGCAAAGCAGTCTGCCATAAAGTCCTAGAGAGTTAGAGAAATTGCTGTCACAAATAAACCAACTAAAATAAGGCTGCAGGCAGGTCAAGGAAAGTTCAGACAGAGCAAGTCCTGACACCTTGCAAACTCAGTGCAAATTTTGTTACTAGCCATGGCTATACTATATTACAGATAAACATAATCACAGTAGGTTATTAGATAATAGCTTTTTCCCTTTCTTAGAGACATGAAACAGATTTATCTTTTTTAGGCTTTTACTGGGAAACATGAATTTCACCCTCCCAAGAAATTCTGCAGTTCTCTTAAGTACATCACTTTCTTCTGTGATCTTCAGTAAAATGTTTATATGGCAGCGATAACAAAATAGTTTTATAATGTAACATGTGTAGGTTAGTGAAATTCAACATAAAGGACAAGGTGTTAAATTTTCTGGCTGTCACTTGGCCAGACAGTGCTTCATGCTCATTTAGCCTCCAGCATTTTCAATTTTATCATCTAATATGGCTCAAAACAAACCTAGAACTTTTAACATATAGAGAAAAAGAAAAAGCTGGTAGGTGCAGAGCCTTGTATAAGCAAAGGCAACCACTGTTAGGACTGTTCTGTATGCTTTAGTTTAGAAAGCATCACACGTCCAGACCCTACCACTGGATTACCCAGCACATGTACACCACAATTAGCTTTCATGAAATCTCATAGTCTTATTTCCTAAGCAGTGACATTTGAGATCCTGTTATTAATTCGAATATTTTATTTTGGTCTGTTCCCCCTTCCTGTCAAAAAGTTTTTGTACCATTTCCCACAGTTTACCTAATTCAAAACAAGAGGTAAGTCATCTCGTAAAATACTGGTTTCGTACTGAGGGAAACATGGGTTTTATCATTGTCGTGTACAAGAAAATCACAAAATCACATAGACAACCCAGACACAAATCTGCATCTCAATGGTCTTTGCTGGGCTGCTGCTCATGGAAAAGCTTGCTCAACAGTTAACAGCTTGCTGGGCAGAGTTTCAGTGCTAGCCGTTGCAAAGACTCCTCTAGCTGAAAAAAGTTTTGCTAGAGAATAAATAAGGATAAGATAAGGGGGGTTTAAGACCCTTAAAAGTTTCTATCTTCAATCTTCTTGCCACAGCATTCCAAGTACAAAACCACAGTTTTTCCCTGATTGCCCGTGCATCAATCCAGGAGGTGCAGAAGAACTGTTGCACTGTATAACAGCTGGAGATACAACAGCTGGAATGGGCCCTTCTGCATCAGCAGCCACATGCTACATGTCTGCTCCTATCACTGTCACACAGAAAATGTGACAGGAGTAAAGGAAAAGAAGAGCCAATGTAGTGCTCTCCAACCACATACATCAATGCTATTTCCACTTGGGTAGCCATACTGGCAGCTTTCTGCTAATTTTCCATTTGTTGTTACCATTAGCACTTAGCACAAGCACGGAGATAGTTGCAAACAACAGAACCATGAATAGGAATGGAAATAGGGATTTATATCCCTTAACCATTGGGTCAGAACACAAAGCACGAGTGCTGTGTGTTACCACAAACCCAGTATACAGTAGAAATATCTTTGGGGCTCTGCTGTTGTTACCAAAAGTATGACATTTTTGCAAAGTCCCCTAGTACAAATCTTGTGAGACAGCAGTCGTCTCTTTGAAACATAAAAACATCTGTCTTTAATTCACATCAAGGAAAGACAGTATATAGCCATGAAGTAACTGGTGGATTCTTTCGTTCTAAGTATCCTTTCTGTTTGCTTGGGGTTTTTGCTTCCACCTAATTTTTACTAATCTTGTGAATTATGAGATTCCACGGAAAAAAAATATTTCTTTTCTCTGTGGCAAATGCACAGGCAGCATACTATCAAATACTGTACCGCTAAACTGATATGAGTGAGAAATAACAGCTCTTATTCTGCTGCTACTGTTTTATTTCAGCAAGATCTAGATATCCCAGATGGAGAGAGGACAATACTACAGTGTGCTGTCTACATACACAGTGAGCAGCAGCTTCTGTTCTGATAAATTTATGATTATCCACTCCATATGAACTTTCAGGTTTGCATGGCCCATTAAGGCCTCAAGTGAGGTAGGCATTTAAACATGTGCTTAAATCCATTCATATTCAGAAAACTAATAAAGCACATGCTTAATTTTAATGATGGATCCTGTTCTGAGGCCTATAAAGCTGAATTGACATTGAACTTGGACAATGTTCCCTTTCTTTGTCTTTAAAAATAATCACCTAGGAAGTTATATGCATGAGTTCATGTTAGTGCAAAGCAAGGCTTTTCAATTTCCATGTACAAATATTATGAACTGAAATAGTGAGGATTTTTTGTAATAACATAAACTTACCCAGTAAACTAACATGCAGGGATGCAAAGGTGTTAATTCACAAAAGCTAACTTTCGCCTAGTGAAGCTGGGCAATTCAGAATGACAGAACAGGGCTTCTGCCTCTTCACTGACTATAGAGGCAGCCTAGGAGGATTAATATGACTAGTGTCAAGCTAGCAGTTATTCCATACTTCTGCAACCAGACCATGATTTCAACAGTCTCCCACAGTAGACAGTATAAAAGTACAAAACAAATTAGCTGATGTTGCATTTTATATCCTGACTTCTGTACATTTGCATTTGCAGCTTTAATCATTCCATTAACAGTGCCATAGATGCCTTTATTTTATTTTCTAAGCATTGCTATCATAAGACCAACCAAAGCTATAAAGTTATTTCACACTGAGATACATATGATGCCTATTTATGATGAAATTAAAGGTTTCTGAAGAAACAGTGCTGCAACCTTATTATTAGTTCACTAATTGCTCATCCAATTTGGACTGGGTATGACATTTCATAATATACTCCATTTCACCCTCTTCACCGCACTGTGCAGGGCGGCTAAGAATTTTGAAAGCTTTAAGGAGGTCTTTCTATTTACGAGAGCAAAGGCGATGTGTAGGCATTCCTTAATGATGCAGATCTGAATAGTGTAAAAGTGTTAGAAATGAAGCAGCAGCATATTAAAAAGGAAGTTTAGAGAGATATTAGCAAATCTGTCACTGGTATTTGAAAATGCAGGAAAGTACACAGCAACCACAAAATTTAAACAAGGAGACAAATACCTCAGCTTAACCTTGCAAGTAATGGGAATAGCAGGCAGAGTCTGGCCCATCCCTGAAGGACTCATTTTGACCTATAGTAACTGCTTAATCTACTGAGTTCAGTTTAACACCATTTACAAAAAAGAGTACACGTTTAGCAAGTGAACAGACATAAAAATACCTCAAAGCTTGTGCTCAGCTTGTACTACTCAAGGTGGCTGTTAGAGCAACACAGGCCCAGAGCACATGACAAGTGGTAGAACAAGAAGATAAAGAGACCAGCATGTATTTACAGATACTAAAATTACACTTCTGAAAACAATTATGTGTTTCTTTCATAAATGTACAGATTGGCGAAAAGGTAATGATTTCTTTTACAACAGTGAATTTTTTCAGGAGACAATTATAATAAAAAGGACTGCCCATGGCAGGGGATTGGAACTAGATGATCTTTAAGGTCCCTTCAACCCAAAGCAATCTATGATTCTATGGCATTTTTTAGTAGCATTTTTGACTGAAATTCGGCAGCACGCTGGTGTGCAATTATTAGAGATGGGAGGAAGCCACATCCTTACCTTTTCCTTCACCCTGCCTCTTTGCTAGCTTTCCATCCTACCCAGGTTCCCTCTCCTTCCCCAACCACAAAGTACGCTGATCCCAACCCACATGTATACTTGACTCTCCTTACAAATGTTGTATGTACCTGGCAGCAGAAACTTGTGCTGGCAACCAGCTTGAGCCCATGTGTGCACTGTGGTGTATAATCCCCACCTTTTTTGCAGCGTGCAAGGTTCTTCAGGGTTTGCAATGTGGCAATTACGCTCAGGGAAATGGGAGAGATCTCACATTTCCCTTTGCGAGAAAATAGTTACAATAGCTGCTGGGTCACAGAAAGAAAGCAAATGTGCTGCAGAGATTAACCCAAGATGCACTGAGCAAGAAAAGAAAAAGAAGGTCCCTCACTTGCAAGATATTTATCTAATGCCAGCTTATTCCAAAGTATATAAAACACTGAAACAGTCCAGGGGGCAACTCTCGTTTTCTGGTCTGTTGGGAGACTGCCCAGCCACAAGGCTGTTGTGTGAAAAGTGGGCCCTTCTCCTCCTTTGGCTGTGTTTTAAAAGAAAACAGCTATTGCCTTGATATCCTCTACATGTCCTCTGAAAACCCTCATGATCAGCCCTTGTTTGGAGGCAGGTTTTGTTTCTAGGTCCTAGCTGACGTAAGCTTTGCTATGAGTCACTGAGAAATGGAGCACCTCTTCATATACCTCCAGGGGCATGAGAAAGTTGCATGTGGGAAACTCCAAAATTAGGATGCTAATCAGTTGGGGGTGTTCCAGGGTTGCAGCAGTGGTTTTGGATCCTGTCCCTGAGCCTGCATGTAGGCAGGAATTGTGTGACTGAGCTCTCCTCAGCATTTCTCACTGCAGAAACATTCAGCCTTTGCTGCAAAATCTCAGCTTTCTTCTTTTTTTCTTTTATATATATCTGAAAGTGTCCTAAAAACATATACCTTCAATCTCCTCTGAGTCATCAAAGAGCCTAAAACAACACTTCTGAGAGCCCAGGGACAGACTTAACACTGCACCACCAAGAAATCTGACATTTTGCTAAGGTACCACATGAGCCAGTGTTTTACTGCAGATTTAATTATTTTGCTGCTATCAGAAGTCTATATGTATTTTGATTTTTTAGGCCACATTTCTTAATGAGACTGGATATAGCTCTGCATTTTTCCTTGCAAGGGAGGAATTCATTGGCTGCAGTGGGGGTAGGAGAACAACAGCTATATTAGTCTAGAAAAAAAGGTGAGAAAACAGAAAGAAATGGCATTCTACTAACCATATTTGCCTGTCAATGAGAGAGATGATAGCATAAAGTAGGGTGATGAAATTCTTTGTGTAAGGATACAAAGCCTGACAAAGCAGAGGAGAAAATACTCCTTAGCATCTGCTGTGACTGCAAAAAGTGAGAACAAAGGAAAATCCTGTATAACCTTTCCCATTACCCTGTATGCCCATACCTATACAACATTTGGATGCTATTACCGCTCTTTCTTCACTGCACGCAGACTTTGTTCCTTTGATCTTGGTGGACTTCTTTGGACAAATTCTTCCTTGGGTGATAAAGTGTTCATGTATTTCTGAGAAAAAGATTTTATGCATGCCACTTGAGAGCAGCTGCTAAATAATGGTTACAACCTGAAATGGAGAGTTTGATCCTGATAAAGGCATCAGCTGGAAAAATTACCTTAAAGATAGGTCCAGAAACAGGTAGGGATTAGATCGCAGGCAGTTGAAAAGTGCATAGGTCACATGGACTGCTATTAAGCTGCACTGGTGTTCGCCACCTGTGGATCTGGTCCAAGGTCAGGATGGAGAAATCAGAGCAATAATTATACATTCTGGTTTGCAATTAGAAGCCACAGATGAAGTAATGAAAAGCTTTCCAGAACATCCACTTACCATATTATTGGGTGGGTTCTTTTAATGGGTTCTTAAAATTAATTTTGCTTAAGTGACTAACTAGACAGTCACTATTCAGCTT
Source organism: Cacatua alba (assembly GCA_024361745.1). NCBI lineage: Eukaryota > Metazoa > Chordata > Aves > Psittaciformes > Cacatuidae > Cacatua > Cacatua alba. The sequence continues at coordinate 5,314 of JANEMJ010019074.1, read as the reverse complement.
GGGAAGTGCAAACACGCTGGGGTAACCAAGACAGAAAGGACTGAATTGACTTCCATATTAATAGGAGAGTTCATCCTAGAGAGAAAAGGTTAATTTGCTTTTCAGTGAGTTTATGAAGGGAGTGCTTTTGGCTAGGGTGATAATTTATAGCTAAATCATATGTTTAAAGGCAAAAGTGATTACAGAAAAAACTAGGGACAGCATTTGCAGTATTATGCAGCAAAACTGTCAATAATATTCTCTGTGCTTTCTTCTTCCCCCATGCACAAGGATTTGAGAGAGAAAACAGCATAATAGCACTGTTAGTTGTGGTTCTTCTCTTTTCTCTACACAGCAGATATCTTAACAGATGCAGAACAAGAGACAACACTATCCCACCCAGCTTTAATGCTGCTCATTGTGATAGTCTAAGAGCACTCCTTAAATATGCATGGCTTTTGTTGAGCTTGGCTTACTCACAAGAGTGTTGCCTGCAGGTGCTGACTTTTCATCTGGTTAGTATGTTGAGATTTGTGACTTTTCAGACATGCAAGTGAAGCAATACATGCCTGAGATGGTGACTTGATGTAGATAAAATCATTGTGAATATGGGTTGATTTTGTGTGTGCATGTGTCTTGTATTTTAGCAAAGAAGAAACTGTGATATTGGGAAACTCTGTATGAGGTATGTTTTTTTCTTTTATACATCTCAGTTAAGTAGTTGAAATTTTGGCTAGCCACCTGCAAGGTTAAGTAGTAATAACATTGGTAACTATGTTACTGAGTTAAGAAGTGCCACAATGAATGTGACTTGATGGAAGTCACTTAGGAAGAGATGTTAACATAATAAGGAAAGGCTTGCAATGGCATTGTACTGGTGTGGGTAAGGACCAGCGGCAACATCTTGCCCATCCTACCTTTAATGTTGTGTGAAAGGCTTAAAAAAACATGCAAACCCTAGACAAGCTCAACAAACAAATACCTGGCAAGGTCTGCCCTTTGGAATTTTTGAAATATAAGATTCTAACTCATCACCTTTAGAACTGTGATTTTTTCTATGCCTGCCATAGTTTGGATGGTGGTGGAGTGAGAAGCGCAAATCAGACTGACATCTGGAAGGCCACGCTTTAAAATTCTACCCCTTGTTGTGTGTCTGAACTTCCAGATTTCTATGGGGAAACCTCCAACAAAAGGAGAGTCACCCAAAATGTCTCATTTAACAGTACCTAAATAATTTAACAAGCAATAGTATTACAGTGGCTTTCTTCTTTCACTAAATTCTTTTAAAAAATTCAAAACTGCAATTTAGCTTTTAAAGTTGGATGGGAACTTCCTTCACCTTGAGAAGTGTTATGGCCACGAAGTCAGCAGTGGTGTACATCAATTGATATCAATGAGAATATTTTATGGTCAAATGAACCTATTTGAATCTGAAGTATCTGTTCGTGTTCTATGTGTTTTTTGTTGTTTCATATTGCATCAGCTGTCACTTTCATCAGAAACGTATTCAATATTTTTTCAGTGTACTGCTCTTTTCTTTTGCCCATAGATGCCCAAAGGATTTAGACAAATAACTGCAATCACTGTCAATGAAAGTTACCGATACACTTCAAGGCCTCAGCCCTACAATATAGAGAGTACAATATACAGCCGTACAAAATACAGGAGCTGCCCCACTAAACTGAATGAGCCATATTACGTGCAGGAAGTTTCTTAGGTAGAGGTGTGCTGGGAAGATCAAGCCCTAATACATCACATTCATTCAGAGGAGCGCATATTCCTACATTGCCTAGCTTATCCAAAAGCAAAATGACATGCAATGCGTCTGTGTCAGTGGGTTTTAATTTGGTTGGTTGTCATCAGAGTGTTTTTTTGCAAGATGGAAGTGGAACAGGATCCTGCAACACTGAACATCTCAGCCTTAACCGAGTTGATGACTTATGGGAAGAGCAATAGGCAGTACAACAAAGACACACTGGATTTGTCCAGCTCCAGAAGGATATGATTGGCATTTAATCAGAAGGGAAAGCATGGAAAATCTATAACACATGTTTGAACAGCAAGTTTCATTCAGAGCTCATACCTGAATCAAAATGCTGGGTACTGGTATGATTGATGTATCATTTTTTCCAAATAGAGAGACCCTGGCACCTCTTCTGTTCCTGCCAAATTATCACTATTTTCCCTGTGAAGGAGATGGTAAAATTATGCTTGATATAACAGAAGAATTTGAAATACCTTGTAGATAAAAAGAAAACCAACAACCTCTTTTTAGCATTGTGGCAGGACTGAAAGATATTTGAGGAAAAAGAAAAGTTGAGACAGTATACAACACTGCTAAAGCAGGTTTTCAAAGGATATTTTTACATTTATTTTTAGCTTAGTTTTAGTGCAGCAATGCCCATGAGCTTCAGTCATGGACCAGAGTAACACAGAACAGCAACAACAAAAAGCTTACTTTTAAGTAGCTTGAAATTACACCAAATAACCCTCTTTCTGGTATTAAAAGCACATGCACAAAAGGGGCATGTGTTTTTAATACCGAGAGCTAATTCTTGAGGAAAAGAACTGCTGGCATGCCTGCAGGGCCTTTTTGCAAAGCCTGCCAGTAAAAATTAACCAAGTTTTGAGCAGTCGGTGCTATCCTCCAAAAGAACTTTTCTTTATGCCAATAGCCAGGTTTTGCAGTTTGAGGCTGAACCTTGCAAAATATCACAGCTGTTCTCCAGGATAATGTCTGCACTTCACAAACTGGAGAAGACAACTAAACTGTTCTCAATCCAAATCAGCTCTTGACACCTCTGAGGTGGAAAGGCATGTATCAGGAAATGATCTGAGCTGGCTTGCGCAGGGATGCTTCAGACTAGAACTATTTTAGGCTCATCTTCCAGTACAGAAAGGTCCCTGATGCTCCTGAAGCAATGGGGCAAAAAAGAGATTACTCCTGCACCCTTGGCTAACATGTACAAAAGTACAGATAGGCATTTTTACAGGCTATAAGAGTTCAAATTGACCAAGAAATAGACAAAATCTGTAATCTTCAGGATGCTATCTGCAGTAAAGCTTATATATTGCAGATCAAAAACTATGTTAAAAGTAAGTACCTTCTTTGCTATGGCAAAAGAACAGTTGCGCCTTCCACATTTCCAATCTCGAATTTGGGCATGATAAAATCTTAACAACATGCCATTAAATATGCCTTTACAACATCCATTCTGCCTCAGCTGGATATATCTGTGAATCCTCCCTTTGCGCTGGAGATTAAACTCTCTCCCTGGACAGCAGAGAAGAATTAAAGTATCAGCTGATAGTTTCTCTGTTTAACAATAATATTGTCTGTTGGTTTGTGCTGTATCCAAGATACTGCTCTCTGATCCATGCTCAGAAAACAGATATTGATGGTGTTAGCTGATTAGCATCTGTATACCATTTGGCATTTCAGTCTCAAAACATACTTTACAAAATGTTGCAGCAGGTGGTTTCTAGACCGCAGTGGTGCTCAATACAAATACTTCCCTGCATCACCCATCTAATGCCTTGAAACTTTTCTCTATCTTAAACAAAGAGCAGTGCTGTTGAGTGTGGCCAGTGGAGTCCAACCTTTTGATCGAGACATGGCTTGCAACCTGTATGAACATATGGGAAACTTGTCTGACTGTTCCCATCCTCTATTTTAGGACAGGATATCAAAACACAAATACTTCTATACCCCAAATGCATCCAGTAATTTTGGGTAAGCACTTGGACAGGTGACAATATAGGGAAGGAACTTGCTGTTACCTATTATAAATACACAGGTGTTCCTTAAACATGACCATATTCTCACCTGTCACACAATTGGAACATTCAGATTTTAGCCAAGCAATATATGCATGTCAGGTTAGGTGAGAAGGAAGAGGCTGTGAGGGTCCCTCAGGAAAAGAACAGAGGAGAACAGGACACACGGTTACTCCTTCTGGATGCAGCCTGCTCCCTACCCCAAAGATGCCTTTAAGAAAATGTTTGCTCACACATTTTTTATTTAATTAAACAGTACTTCAAACCTTTCATTCATTTAATCTTTCCCCCAAAAGTCACTATAATGCCTTTAAAAACAGAGAGCGCTGGCAGTAAGGGAAAGAGCAGGTAACTCTGATGCATCTCACAGGAACCATCACTCATCTTCAGGGCTTGCGAGGAGAGAGGGTGGATGGAAAACTGGGGAAAACAAGCAGCTTCTGGGAGAAGACTACAGTTTGCTCGAGTTTAACGTCCATTACCTTTCATATTGTAACCAGATAGTCCCATCCCAAGTACAGGGGTGTGTGTCAGTTTTCAGAATTAGGAATAGGATTTCTGCAAAAAGTAAAATTCACTCTTCCTGGGAAAAGCTGTGGAGAAGAAAACCAGTGATACCATCCTCAGAAACTTCCTCTCCTCAACCAGTCCATGGAAAATGGACAGACATTTCAGGAAATAGTGCTTAGCCTAGTTCAACTCCCTCTAACCCCCTGAATATAACAGAGGTGAAGCTGTAAGTCACCCAGAGATACATATCTCCATACTGGATCTGTGGAAGCTGAGCACCATCAGGCCAAGGATGGGTGGCATCATCGCAAGCTGCATGGGTCCTACATTGACCACAGGACAGCTGGGAAAGATTTGGGCACTGCTAAGCCCCCAGAACCTTACCATCCCTCAGCTCCCTGCCATCAGAGAGACCCAGGACAAAGGGTAAGAGAGGAGACAGCTCTAACATTTTTAGTTCATGACCAAGGTCATAGAATCATAAAATCGCTTAGATTGGAAAGATGTCCTGTTCCAGCTCCAGGTCAGGGAGCACAAGCCTGCCATTCCGTACAGATGGCATCTGTGTGGAAGGAGGAGTGAAAGGAGGATAAATTAACCAAGAAAGTGTGTGGTGGTGTAACAAGGATGATGAAGTACAATCATGGTCGCCTAAGAATAGTGTATGTTCTAGTTTGAATTAAGGCTGTTCTGGAAATGCATAAATTCTCCTTTTTTTACTTTATTTTTTATTTTCATTAACATCTGCTGACTTGGGAGCCATTCCTGTACACACTTCCAAATTTCATAAAGTGATTTATAGGCCACTGGAAATGATTTTAGATATTCAGGTCCATGTTTCAACAAACTTCAAGCTGATGGCTGAACTATAACTTTGGAATCCAACTTAAATTGGCCATTTCAGCATAAAGCTACATACATTTTTTTGATTGCAAATTGATAGAGGAGACATTCTCTATTATAAAACAAATTGTATTTTGTTTATCTAGCATTTGAATGTCATAGAATCATAGAATCACAGAATGGTTTGGGTTGGAAAGGACCTTAA